>JAVJIF010025028.1:0-55187 GCA_038442645.1 Agave tequilana | reverse complement strand
CATCTTTATTCTACGGTGAATATAACATAAGTTTTGTAACCACTTGTTGTATGGGTAAAAAAGCTCGGACTCGCGTGATTTTTATTGATAGTCTAAATAAAGTATATAGATCAAGATGAACGGTTCGGATCATCCACATAAAAGCTCCTATATAGTTTTTCTCACGGTCTTCGTGTGAGAAAGTTTCTCACACGAAGACTACTATATATATATGTATGTGTGTGTGTGTGTGTGTGTGTGTGTGTGCGCGCGCATATGTATGTATGTATGTATGTATGTGTGTGTACACACACACACATATGTATGTATGTATGTATGCTTTAATTTTTACAAAACTTACATATATCTTAAAATTTATTTTTACATCTTCAATAGAATTCTTGAATAGTTTTTGATGAAAATAAAATTTTTCATGATTTATATTTTCATGTTTATGAAAAAGAGTTTCTTATGGGTTTTGATGAAATTGAGCTTCATTACTTTATCTTCATGAAAGTGTTATTTACATGACTCTTGTACACTCTATATCTTTTGTTCAGTCATAATTTTAGATTCATGGGCATTTATGTGCTTTATAAATTTTGGGTATCAATTGTTGTGTAATTACATTTTTTCATGAGATATACATGGTTTTATTTATATTTGAAAAATTTTGAACTAGTTTTTATAAATTTTTTAAATTAGTTATTCTATTCTTCACTCGGTACTAGTTTTCAATTTGTACTCAACTATTTTTAAAATTATTATTTTGAAAACTTCTACTCTTAGAAGGTGGTTGGATGAGCGACCATGTCTTGTATGTTCTCAATGACTATTCTTTTGATATGTGCATGTTAGGGTGGTATATTAATAAGTTATACACTTCTTTATCATGAAAATTAATTTTTGTATATTCATTCTTATTTATTTATATATGTATGCATCGTATGTCAAATGGTATTTTTATACATATATATGATTTCTTGTGCTTGTTTAACGATATTCATACATATTTTGATAGCATAAATTATTTTTATACTAAGCTTGATTTGATTTCAAATGCATTAGTATATTGTTTTAAAAGCTTATGCATTAGTTTTGTTGGTATTTCACAAGAAGGAGAAATTTCTTAAGTTTACTATCAATTAGTATCAATTATTATAATTGGTATTTATCTTTCAAAATTGTTTTAGAATTTCAAAATTGATATCATGGGCTTTCACTTTTTATTTGATTGGTATCATGTTTAAACCTTCATTTGGTATCAATATATTTTGCAAACTAGTATCTATGCTTATACTTTCAATATGTATTCCTAGTTTTTCAATTGGCATTCATGGTTTGTTAAAATTGATACCTTAGAAAATCATAGTTTCATTTTGTTTTCAAAATTTGTTTTTGATGTTTATTGCTTATATGCAAGAGAAGTTAACTTAACCTCTTTTCTATATGTAAATTTATGATGAGTATATTATATAAAGAAATGCTTGATCTCTCTTCTCTATATCATACACGTGTGTAGGGGGAGCTTAACATCTCCATTTATATATTGTATACTATGCTTATATGGGTTAGGGTTTTAGTCATCCCTTCTCCATGTAATGTATGTATTCAGGAGGAGTTAGCTTGACGTCTCTTCTCTTCATAGATTTATATCGCATATACATGTACTTTGTTTGTGTACCTTTTTTGATGATTGACAAAAAGGGGGGAGATGATTTTAGAATTATATATGCATGTTTGTATTTATGTTTGCATATATATTTTTTATATTCATAATTTATGTTTATGATTTGTTTGGTGTCTATTAGCTTACATTGAATATTATATGTTTATGTTATGTATGAGTCAAGAAGGAGCTTTTACAAAGCTTATCTTTAATCCATGCATATATAACTCCATGAGTTTTGTCATCATCAAGGGAGATTGTTGGCCCAAAGATCTATCACTCTAGTTTTGATGATGATTAACTCATATAGTTATATTACTAATGATCATGTTGTGTTTAAATTTTAGATATTGATTAAGATTTTAGTTAGTGTTTAGCTTCTTTGAAGCTAACACATGGTGATACAAGAGCTCAAGCTTATAGAAAATATCTAGTACTCAAGATGATGTCTAGCTCGGAGAATCAAGTTTGGAAGTCTATTTGAAGAAGAAGATTTACAAGAAGACTTGAGTATAGAGTTTGTGAGTTTAAATTTCTTGTAAAGAATAAATTTGTTTTGATTGCTCAAGCTTACACAAAAAAAAAATTTTAGCTTCAGTTTAACCGGTTTACGTTTCATATTTTGCTTCTCATCAAAAAAAGTTCATACTTTTTGTTTGTGTATCTATACACTATTGAGCTTTAAATATGTTTGAACAACTTTATTTTGTATTTATGGAGTTTTTAAAAAAATTAATATTCATTTTAAGAGTTTTCGTACCTAGTTTTTCGGTTTTTTGTATTTTACAAGGATTGGTTTTTGATACATGTCCAATATTTTCAATTTTTATATCATGTTTCAAAATGTATCTCATAGCCTATGTATTGTAAAAATACTTTTTAAACCAATACAAAATATTTAAAAATGAGTTTGATTTCAAAAATTATTTGATAACAGTGTTTTTAGGCCAGGTCGGTCGACCGACCGATCGATCGGACCTCAGGCTGACTTTGGGTGGCTGTTTGTGCATGTTTTTTGATGTTTGTCAAGCGACCGACCAGTCAACAGAAAAACCTAGTGGTCTACTGGGCGATCGACGGTCTGTCGCATCCAAGTCTCGGTTTGGCTCGGCCGACCGGCCGGCCGACTATTCTGTTGATTTGCTCAAATACCATTTTCAGTAATTTGATAATAACTTTTATTCTGACATTCAATCAATATTAATTAATTTATATTTTAAAGATAATTTTCAGGGCTACATTTCTTATTCAATGATCGTTTTCTGATTCAAATGTTAAAGATATCAAATATAGGTTTGAAGTCGGTTCAAGTTTGAAACAATTTACAGTTTTCTAATTTGATACATTTTAGTATTTTTCTCATATCTTTTAACTTTGATATTAAATTTATTTGATTTAAGTTTCATTAGAAAGAAAACCTAAATATCTATAAATTCTTCTTATATGTTTATTTTCAAGTTTGAATGTTTTAGATTTCAAAACTGTACTGAAAGTTAACCCATTGCACATACTGGTCTCAGATCGGTCGACCGACAGGCTCCAACAGTCAGAAATTTAACCTTTGGATGGACGACCGACCGGTCGACCGACATGCCATTTCTGACACCTTTTTTACTCTCCTGGCTAGTTTTTCTTAACTTATAAATATGAAAATTTTAGGTGAGTTTTGGACAAGTTTTTTAAGAGTTTTTTTTTTTTTTTTGCATTCAACTGAGTTTTCAAACAAGTTTTTAGGCCTTAAATCTACTTCTCATTTGTTTTCAAAATTTTGAAAAATCAAAGAAAATAAGTTTTGAAAATTCAAGTTTCAATTTTTCAATTTTACATCATTCAAGAAGTTTTCTCAAGTGTTTTCTTTTGTGCTTCTTTTTCAAAATCTTTATTTTATCACAACTTAAGCTTTCATTACAAAATCTATTCTCTAAGATCTTGTATTATGTGAGGTGTTGTTTGTAATCTTTGTGATCACCAAGTATTGTAACCACTCTTTTACTTTGTACTTTGGTTTTGTGCCTTCTCTTTGTGTAGAGGTGATTGCTTTGTGCCTTCTCTTTTGTGTAGAGGTGATTGCTTTGTGCCTCCTCTTGTGCAGAGGAATGGATTTGTATCTTTTGTGAAGTCTTAGTGGGGAGAGTTGAAATCTTTCTAGGTAAAGGTAGGGACGTAAAGCTTGGTGCTCGAATCTCGAAACATATTTTTATGTTTGCGTTTAGTTAACTCTCTCTAAACTCTACTCTCTTTATCTCTTGCATTGCTATTATTGTTCATCTATACATGCTTGGTATTGTTCTTGTGTTCACTCTTGTATTGATCTAAGAGAGCTATTGAAGCACTTCAACTCTTATAAAAGAGGAATCTTAAGGAGAAGTTATAGAGCCCTTCATCAGAAATTTGGCTTCACTCTTTGGATAACTATTGTAGTAGTGTTAAAGTTTTAAAATCTACATTATTGACCATTAAATTAGCGCTACACATATTCACCCCCTCTAGGCGTACTTTCATTCAATGGGCCTAATATGGGCTGAATTAGGGGCCTTTATTTATTTTTCCTATTTATGAATTTTGTTGAGCTTGAACCTGAGCCAAATGCCTCAAGTAGAAACTGGGCTGGGCATGCTGAATAATAAAATAATCCCTCAAGAGTCAAAAAACCAGGATATGAGAAGATGAACATATGCAAACTATATCATTACAAACTATATTTTGAATGTGAAAATGTAAAGATCTTTTACACGTGCATCACACATTCAAAAATCTGTGTGAGTGATTTCTCCTATGTTATTCACTACTTTCCCGGAGATGGTTTAGGACTCTTAATTTATAATGCTATCTGAATTCCTTAATGAACTTAAATTCATTAATGAATATATTTATATAATTTTTTCCGTCATTCATTTTGAAGCTTATTTTTGAATATGAAATCAGTGTCATTCGTGTTGGAACGAATTGATATGCTCTGATACTAATTGTTACGTGCATAACCCAAAATATCATACTTATTATGATATCAATAGTTGGGAGATTCAAAGATCCCCACCGACAACCTCAAACACGCTATGAGATCATTACTTCGAGCACACAAAATGAATATTAAAAGACATAAGTGAAGAACACACAATTAAACACACATCCACGGGGAGAAAACTTGAGAGTGCTTTATTAATAAACTTGATTAAAAAAAAAAATCTAACTTTCTTCTTGATAACACAGACACAGGAGTATTCACCTTCCCCTTAAGTATACGCCTAAATTACAAGAGTATACCTTTTTTTTATACACCTTCACCTTACTTCTCTGTTTCTTGGCTTTTTAGGGCCTTCTTGGCTTTTTAAGGTCTTACATTATTCACCATAACTTTCTTCTGTTTCTCTGCTCCAATTTACAATGCTGGGTTACAATCTTTATTTATAAGCTTTTACAATACAAATTCTATATGGACTATGAGATGATCTTTACTATTGGATATTTGAAGAATCTTGATCAACTCCTTGATCTAAAAATATTTTAAACTTTTTTAATCTTTAGAAACAAATTTTCATTTAATAAGAATTGAATCCTATTCATACTCCTTCTAAAAAGGAAACTCGCAATTGTCTGAAAAGGAAACCGTTTCACCTTGATTTGTATTTTCTCCTCCAAGTCATCGCCTTCTTCAACTTGATTGGATCTTTTTGGACCATTATCTCCTCTTGAAAATAATACAAAATTCTAACACTTCGACCCACACACACTCTCTCTCTCTCTCTCTCTCTCTCTGATAATCAGGAAATTACAAGCACAGTTACTACCTCCTACAATACGTCAATGCAGAGACATCTCCCAGATATTCAAGAGCTCCTTTGGGTAATTCTCAGTCCAGTACTCCACCACTATTAGCAAGCCAATACGCGCCCCCATTCGCTTCACGGGACACGTGTCGCTTCGAATATACACGTTCTACTCCTGAGCTTTCTGCAGTCCATAGGATTAATATTGCTTTCTCGGCGAATGTGACACGTGAGGAGCAATGTTACAATGAGGAAAGAGAGTAGTCCCACAGAGAGAGAGAGAGAGACAGAGATGGGCATACAGACCGCATTTTTTATTCATTAAAGTAGGGACCCCTCTAATTATCACAGGGTAACGTTAGTCACAAGTGGGTTTTTAGGGAAAAGTTGTGAACCTTAATAAACCACTGTTATGATTGAGTAGATATAATCTCTTTAGAACTCTCGCAAAGGAGAAAAATTATAGATTGTAACAACATCGTTAAGAAACAGTCTCGTCCCCGTGTGGCGGTCGGGACGGACCAATGTGTATGCTTTGCAAGTGAGTCTATAAGTGAATCACAAAATTACAAATGAGCATGCAAGTGAGCTATAAAATTAATTATTTGATTTGCAAGTGAACTTGCAATTCAAATCTCAATCAAACAAATATACTTTTTTTTGGACAGCAAATGAGCTTTACAGTCCAACCTACTTGCAGCAAAATAAACAAGCTCTAAATGTGTTGTTTTTTCTGATTCAAAACTTTTTGCCCCGTGTCTCAGTAACTTTCCTAAAGCTAAATATACTCAGTACTCGTGTACACGCTTTAAAAAAAAACTGTTATGACTCTTCAAAATTGGGGATCTTTCAATCAAACATGAAAAAAATCAAAAAGAAAAGATAAGTGTTTCCTTACCCCTCTCTTTTGAAACTGATTTATATTTTAAACCCAAATAATTTCATGATTACTACTAAAGAACTCAGCGTTCTATTTTCCTATGCAAGTTAAAAATAAATCAGTTTCAAACATAAAATTTCCACCAAAAAAAACAAAAAAAAAAGAAGTAAATTCTTTCAACGAACTCTCTGGCTATGCGTCATGGTTCCCTTCTGTCGAAGCCTTGCCAAACATCTGAGCAGCCGCCCCTCCTCTCTCTTCTCCGCGCAAGGCAACAGGTGCGAACAGCAAAGAGGACAAGTGACCCGGCCCACATCTACCCACTCATCGACACACTCCTTGTGGAACGCATGATGACAGTTGCCAAGCTCTCGAACTTCGTCTCTAGCTTCCAACCAACACAAGCAGAACACACAAGTCGTGCACGCCCCCTCGCAGTCCGAAGGTTCCTTGAAAAAGCTCGAAAACTCAACCGCTGGAAGCAGGCCTTTGATCATCGACGGCGTGACTGGGGAAGATTCAGGGGACGAAAGATAGATCGAGTCTGACGGAGCCCGCTGGTTTTGATTCTGGGAGGAGAAGCGGAGACCGAGGAAGGAGGTGATCGTGGAAATGGCAAGCCTTAGCAGAGGCCAAGGCATCGGTAAGACGATAGAAGGCATCGTGTAGGAAATCCTATTGGGTGTGTATGCGGGTTTCTTTAAACTTAAAAGTGGGTAGAAAATGAGATTCACATGGTAAGTTATTTATTATTTTTCCAATGTCCATTGCGTTCAAATTTGACGGGGCTACTGAGAAAGACTCAATCTTCGAAGCCAAAGTCACATCACGATTGGGCTACGATGTTGATATCAATTATATAATATAATGAGAAGCAGCCGAGCTGAGCCGTCACTTTTGAATCGGGCAAGTGGGCGTCTTTGGTTGTCCTTGACTTTTAATTGGCTGGTGTAATATTTTTCTCATTCAACGTGAGTAGGGTTGGCTAACGGAACGAATCGGGTTGATTCGTCCCGTCAGAGCAACGAATTCGTGGACCCGTCTCGTCACGGATTCGACGAGACGGGTTGAAAATTCGGGTGACGAATCGGGTCTCCTGACCCGATTCGTTACCGGATTCGCCGAGACGGGTTGGATCCGTCTCGGCATTTTTTAATTATTTATTTGATTCGAATTTTCTTAAATTTTTAAATTTAAAGTTATAAAGAAATTAGGAAAAAAATAGTAAAAAAAGAGGAAAAAAATTTAAAAAATTGTCTAAAATTATAAAAAAATAATAGAATTGATATTCACTAATTACAAGTTTTTTTGTAAGGTAAATTATTTTATTAATATGAAAAAATCATATACCAATCTGCTCATTACATATAATGTACATAAAACTCATCTCGTATAATATACATAAAAAACTCTGGTGCTCATCTCATACAATGTATATAAAAACTCTGGTGGTTCTCTACTCTTCATCATCGTCCTGTTCAAATTCTTCATCTAGAATAGCTTTTCCTTGTGTGCCTTTCTACATCGAACCAGTCCTTTAAGCAAACAGCCATCTCCAAGTGTTTCGGCGTCAGCCTGCTCCTCCAGGGTGTCAAAACTCTACCACCTGCAGAAAATGTGCTCTCGGACGCTACTGTAGAGGCCGGAGGTGTCAGTATATCTCGGGCCATGGTAGAAAGAACAGGAAATTGTTTTCTCTGTTCTTTCCACCATGACAAAACATCAAATATTTCTCATGATTCATCATCATTTTCATTTATTTCAGCAGGCATTGTGTTCAAATATAAATTAAGTTCATCAAATGAACCTGCTCCTGAAGAGTGTTTCTTTCTAATATTAGAGGAAAGTAAACTTTTAAAATTAGATAATCTTTTATTTAACTAGACTAGTAGAAGAAGTTTGTGATGGTGTATGTGTCCTAAATTCAGAAGAAGAAGGGGGCAATAACTCATTTCTGTACAGTGAGTACATTTTTTCTAAAAGAGATCTAATTTCTAAAAGTAATTTATCTACATCTTGTTCATAATTTAAACATAAAATAAAATTAGATAATAAAAGTTTTAAATTATCTATTTTAATTCTAGGATCCATAATTGCAGATAAGTAAAATAAAAAAGGCATATTTTCAAAATATTTTCGAAAATTTTCTTCCATATCATGTATGCCTCTTCAAGACTGTCATCATCTCTGTATGCAGCAAATACTTGACCAATTTCATTAAGATTATAAAAAACTAAGTTACATGTGGGATAATATGTACCAGAAAGTGCTTTTGTGGCAGTGTCAAATTTTTCTAGAAAAGTACAAAAAATTTCATATAATTTCCACTCTTCATCGCTAATATAACAAAATGAACATTCATTACTGTAAAAATTGAATTGCTTGTTCATAAGGAAGGCAATCTTTTAATCATATTGTAGCTTGAATTCCAACGAGTTTTCACATCTGCTTGGAGTAGTTTTTCCTTCAGTCCACATTGCCGGCAATAACTTTTAAAAGATTATCTCCTAGGTCCACTGTGTTTTATATGTAAAATAATTTCTTTAACTTTATAAATATATTTGTCTAAGATTTTTAGACCATCTTGTACACATAAATTCAATATATGGCAAACACATCTAACATGAAAAAGTTTACCGTTTAAAATCGGATCTAATACCGTTTTCAATTGTCTTATTGAAGTAGTATTTTCACTTGCATTATCAAAAGAAATAGAAAATATTTTATTTTCTATACCATAATTTCTACAAGTAAGAAAAATTGAATTTGATACATTTGTAGCAGAATATTTCTCAGAAAATTTAGAAAATGATAAAATACGTTTTTATAAAATCCAGTTATCATCAATAAAGTGAGCAGTAACACATAAATAATGAATAAGATTAAGAGCTTCCCATATATCAGAAGTTAATGAAATTTTTCTAGCATCACTAGTAAAAAGAGCCTTCAAAATATTTTTTCTATTTACAAATAAATCTTCAATTTCTTTAGTTATAGTTTGTCTGCTAATTCTCTTATAATCAGGAGCAAAAACAGATTAAGATAATCAACTAATGCATCTGATTCAATAAAAGAAAATGGAAGTTCTGCTCGAACAATAAATTCAGCTAACTTATGTTTATTTACTTCAGGCTTATATCTCCAAGTGGAGAGTGTGCCTGAGTTAGCTAATATTTGTGCTTGTTGTGGTGGTAAACCGTGAACTTTAGCATGCTTTTTTTCATAGTGTTTATTAAGAACACCTGTACCGTATCCTTCTTTATGATCAAATAGTTGATGACAGTACTTACATTCTGCCTTTTTTCTACCTTCAACAACTTTTTCTACGAAATGGTTCCACACTAGAGAAGTTTTGGCTCTTACTTTAGTGGTTGTGTTAGTTGATTGTTGTGTTTCTGGAACTATAGTATCATGCTGTGCTGGTTGTGTATCGTGTTGTTCTTGTGTTTCAGTAAAAAAAGGAGCCAGAGATTGTGCGTGCATTGGTGATATTGACATTAAAGTTGAGAATATGAGAAATATTGAGGAGAGAAGGAAATAAAATGCCGACCTGTACCACTATCACTGGCATATGCAGCATGTGTATATGGTGCAAAACCATTGTAGTCAATTGCATAGCTTGACGAACTGTGATAGGGAGAAAATGCGGATGTTGGGGGAGCATAATTGTATGGTGGGTAAGCGGCATATGTTGACAATGAGCTACCGCCAGCATCGGTGTAAGGTGCGGCAGATGAAAGATTGTGTTTTGATGAAGAGCTACCCCCGGTTTCGGATGAAGTACCGCCAGTACTCCAGTTGGGCTCCATTAGACTAGACTGAAAGTTGGTAGAGATTTGTAATTGTAAGAGAATAAGAGTGATTTATAATAGAAGAGAGAGGGTTGAGGTGAAGTGAGATGAAAGTGAATGAGAGTGGAGGGTATTTATAGAGGTTAGGGGGTTTTTTAATTTTTTTTAAAAGGATACAACGGCTCAAAAATGAGCCGTTGTGGGTGAATAACAGGGTGCCATGTGGCACCCTCTTTCTCACCCACAACGGCTCTTTTTTGAGCCATTGAGGGTTGAAAAAAAAAAAAAAACGAATCTAGGGGTCTCAGACTAATTTTCCTCTCTAACAGTCATATAATAATACTGGACATAAAAAAAAATTAGAGAAGGGGGAGTCGGGGAAATTTCCCCGACCCGATCCGTCCCGTGATTCGTCACGGGACGAATCGGATTCGTCCCGTTTACACGGACGGGTCAACCCGTTTGACCCGCCCCTAAACGTGGCGGGTGCGGGTTGACCGTAACCCGCCCTATGCGACTCAAACGGGTCGCACAGGGCGGGGCGGGGCGGGTCGACCCGCCCCATTAGCCATCCCTAACCGTGAGCTTATAAGCAGTGTTCTAAATATTTTAGAAATATTTCATGTGTAATATCGATATTGTATTTACGGTATCTAGTCGTAGCGATTTGACACATCCAAATCAATATAGCGTTTTTCACTCAAAATAGCCGATAAATCGGTTTGGGTCCGAAATATTGACTGCAATTTCAGCGATTTTGAATTCGATATAGCGTTTTACATATAATTTCTAAGTTAAGTATTTGGGTGATTCGATCGATATGACAATGGGACATTTGTGAAGATTCTACATTCGGATAGTAATTATGGATTCATAAGTTTTATGCAAGTTGTCGAGGTAAGTGTATCTTAAACATATAAATATGATGTTTTATGTAATTTTATATAATTTACGCATGCATTGCCTTATTGAGATGCAATTTAGGACAAGAAAATATGTATATTTACAGTTGATTTTGACATCTGGTTTTTAAAAATATTCCTGATATATTTCCATACCCAAAAAATTTTCCCAGCCATTATAGCCACTATGACCTGCCATTTAAAACACTGCCTATAAGCTAACCCAGCACTCTTAAATTTTTTCAGTGTTTTTATTTTTTAATGTTAAGAGTGTTAGGTATGCCATAGGTAAGCTCGATGTGAATATTAAAAATTATTTTTCTTTTATTATATGATGATAATTGGAAAATTTTGAAAAATAAAAAAATTAAAGCGTAAATTGCTAGAAACCCCTTGTACTATGAGGGGCTGACACTAGAGGTGCCATCGGATCGGATACGGATCGGATATTACCTCTATCATATCCATATCCGCACCCAACCTTCGGATACGGATAAGGATACAGATATTGGCGGATGTGAAAAATGATATCCGTATCCGCCAAAATCGGATATCAGATATAAATCGGATATTAGCGGATCGGATGCGGATACTAATCGGATATGTTAAAAATGGATATGGTTAAAGATAAATTAAACAGAAATACTTATATTACTTTTTATCTCATCTACTACAATATTAAATGTGATACATATTATGATATTATTGTGTACATATCAATACATTCATTGTATTCATTGTCATTTGACTTCTATAACAATAGATTACACGTCCTCCGATGCTAAATGCCGATTCCGATGACATGGTTGATGTCGAAATACTCAAAATATCATGTGGTGCTCCTGCAAGAATCGAATACTTTTCACTATTACTTTTTCACCAACTCAAAATATCAAAATTTAATATCTTATTCGATTGAAGAATAGTCTTCTCTATACCGATATCATTATGAAGCACGCAACATTGGATATCGGATCGGATACGAATAAGATATTACTTTTATCATATCCGTATCCGCACCTACCTTTCGGATACGGATACGGATACGAATATTGACGGATGTGAAAAAATGATATCCGTATCCGGATTGGAGGCGGATTCGGATGCGGATATCCGCGGATAATCCGTATCCGGTGGCACCCCTAGCTGACACTTTGTCCCCCAATCTTTCAAAATTGACACTTTACCTCTCCTTAGACTTATATTCATCAACTTTTCTGGTAAAGAGCACGTGACCCTCTTAAGCCATCTCCCAGTCTAATTAATTTTAGTCTAATATTAATCTTCACCTAAGCTAATCTAAAAACTTAGGGTTGCCTTCTTCTTAAATCTCTTATAAAAAATCAAAAAAAAAATCTGAAATCCTATTTAATTGGCGTAAACGGTAATAGGATTAGGATTAGGATTATATCACCTATGATGTGAATGGTTTAAGGAGGTCAAATGCTGATCAAGTGACTCCCTTTGACGGAAAATTAACTTATGTTAACATCAGGCGGGTAAAGTGTTGATTTTGAAAGATCAGAGAGAGAGAGGGCAAAGTGTCAGACCCCTCATAATATAGGAGGTTTTTTTTTTACAATTTACCCAAAACTAAAAGATTGTTATGCAAGTGTTATCTCTTTATATCACAAGAGTGAGGAGTCGTTAGTTGTTAAAATAAGTCACGGCATATGATACGAAGAGGGGTATAGCCCGTATAGATAGCAAAAACCGAAAAGCATTAAAAGCACGTACATATACACGCATATAGAAGCTTGTATGTGTGCATAAATATTGTTAATTTTATATACATCAAAAAAATAAATTTTATACAGATATTTGGTTTCTTAATTAACTTTAGTGTAAATTACACGAAAAGTATCTAGAGCTTCCTGAGGTTTCATGAAAATACTTAACTTCATTTTTCTTTACCACCACAAGAATCTAGCTAAGTCTTTTTAAGTCATTAATTAACACCGACAATGTAAATTAAACCTTTATAGTTATTGATTTACCCCAAAATAAGACTTGCTAAAAGTATTATATATTTTGTTAAGTTGTGAAGATTAATTATTGCCTTCACGATTTGTTGCTCTATGTAGAATCATTACGTGGATTGACCTAAGAAGTCATCTGGCAGATCCCGGAGCGAGCGCAAAGCACTCTTGGTAAAGAGGTTGGGACGAGTTCAGAGTTTCAGGTTGATAGCTAGGTCAGAGTCTCGCTCTGAAGTAGCAGCTTGGTTTCACTCTGGAAGAACACTCTGAAATATCTGCCCGGAGGAGCACTCTGAAGAGAGAATGCAGAGCAATGCCACAGAGATGCACAACGGTGAAGCCAGTCTGTAAGCTTTATAGCCTGTGACACTTGAGAACACGTGTCAAGATTAGTTTGATGATTTAATAACTTGTAACCCTACTTTTCTCTATAAAAGAGATGTATCGTTATTAGGGTTAAGAGAGCAGATGTGTGTGTGTGTGTCATTGTAAATACAAAGCGGCTGTGCAGTTCTCTCTTCTTCTCTTGTAATCTCTCTGATAATTGTATACTGTTTAAAAATCACTGATGACAAGTCATCAGATAATAGGGTCCATACTTCAGATGCGAAGAAAGCTATTCATGCAATGCCAAGTTGCAGAGCTCGAAGCCTGCGCCTCAACACCCCTCCAATGTTAAGACGCAGGGCTCAAAGCCCGCATCTTAGCACCACTTTAGTGCTCAGACACAGGGCTTGAAGCCTGCGTCTCAGACGCGAAGCTCGGGGTATGCGTCTAATATTATGCCAATGAGAAAACACAGAGTTTAAATCTCGCGTTTCAACACCACCGTGGCACCCGAACGCAGAGCTCAAGACCCGCGTCTAGCGTTACCTCAACGGCTAAGCGCAGGGCACAAGCTTACGTTTCAACTGGAGATAAGCCCTGCGTCTCAGTTATAACTACCCTCATTACTGGGTCATGTGCTGCCCACGTAGTGAGGAGAGTTAACCCCAATTATGAAGGGTTTTTAGGGGACAGTTTTACCCCTAGAACCCCTATAAATAGCTCAGTTTGCTATTGAAGAAGGGTCAAAAAAATTTCAGCTGAGGAAGATTAGCTTTATAAAGAGTTCAACTCTTCTACACCAACTTGCTCAGTTCAAGTTTTTGCCTAAGTCTCTTTGAGATGTCATTAAATAGGAGCTGTGCTACTCCATCTGTGATCAAAGAGAAGAGTTCCAGAGGAGCTTAATGTTCACTTGGTCAACGAAAAATAAGAATCACTTTCCATCGCAACGCAAAGAACCCAGCCTTAAATAAAGAGAAGATCTGAGCTTGAGTGTCTTCTCTCTCTTGTAGTTGGAATTTGAGTGGTTGTAACTTTCATTGATTCAAGAAATTTTTTGCGACTTTCTCTCATTTTCAAATTTGAGTGGCCCGCGTCAACGTCTCATACGAGACCAGCGAGACCAACGTCGTTGAAGGCCAATCTTACCACGCCCCTCCTCTCAACATTCCTCAATTTCAGGTTAACAGGGGTTCTCAACAACCCGTGAAGCGTAACCAGAATGCTAAGCGTCGACAAAGGCGTCACATACGTCGACAACAGATGCAAGAAGCTGAAAAAATCATCTGCCCAGCAGATACAGGATGCGAGGCTCAGGCCTGCGTCTTTTTTGAACCACATCAGACGCGCGGAGTCTGCGTCTGGATTTCAAAATGCAGAGCTCAAGAGGCTCGCGTTTCTGAGGCTACACCTTACAGATGCAATGTTCAGCAACGCGAGGTCCGCGTCTATTCTCAGAGACATGAGATCCGCGTCTCTACAACAGAATGCGGTAATTATAAAGTCCGTATTTCTCAAGTATCGTTAGACAAACACGACAACCAGTAACGCGAGGTCTGCGTCTCTTCTCAGCAGAGGCACGAGACCCGCGTCTCAAAGCCAAAACACGAGAGTCGCGTCTGTTCTACAGAACGTGAGCTTCCTGTCTCTGAATCCTGCGCCCCTAAGACTTGCGTCTTAAAGTTGCAACGCAAGGTTAACATTCGTTCTCCAGCGGCTAAGGCCAGAAGGGAGCTGAAAAGTCCTCATCCTTAGAGACTCGAGCCTAGTCTCTTCGATCCCTCTCCAACGAATCTAAGGGACTACTTGACAAAGAAAATGGAGTGTTCATTAAATCACTCCACAATACTGCTGTGAACGACTCATCACAGCGGTGCTTTCTGAATGCCATTGCAGCTCGCATGTAAGCAAACAGTCAGTGTTCAACTAGTTATTGTCTACGTCAGTCTCCCGCTCGACCAAAAGGCGTTGGTCCCGCACAAGGAGAACCTTCTCTGATGCGGAGTACCCTGAAGTTACTCCAAACATGGTGGGTCCAAGCACTACGCCCAACAGAGCTAAGGGAAGCAGCCAATAATCAGCTCCAACGAGTCTGACACCGAGCCAAAAGGAGTGTACTGGCATACCCACACTCAGACTGGTGTAATAGCCCCATTGGATTACAGTGCCCTAGCTTGGGGCATTGAAGTAAGCGCGGTGCACTCTGCCATCACGGAATCACATGCCTTGAACTCTTCCGGAGAGAAAGAAGCCTTCGCGTACATGGCAGGGACTCCTGAAGAAATGGCTAAGCGCTTTGAATAGCAAGCCTAGGCCCAGAGAGAGCAACTCGATTTGATTTGTGCTCAATAAGAATCTATCAACAACTTCAAGCAGATACTTTTACAGTTGCTTGAGGACAAAAAGAAGAAGCCGAATACCAAGACTCCTTCCAAGAAGTCCAAGGGCAAATAGAAGGAAAGCTCATCTTCTCACATACCGTAGAGGATGAGCATTCTAACTTTGAGTCGTCCAAGCCTCCATCTGAAGAGGAAGGTAATTCATAGAATGAGAGCACTCATTCCAAAAGGATGAGAAAAATGGAGTAGCATCTTTACGCTCTTGCCAATTGAAAAGGCCACCAAGAAGCAAGAGTGGTCCAATCATACCCGACTGAGTGGGATCTTGTCTCGTACCCTCCCAAGTTCAAGGCTCCGACCTTACAGGCCTTCGACAGTAAGAGGTCACTGAACCAGCATATATACTACTTCAAGTCCCAGACAGGGAATGTAGTATCAAATGATGCCATCCTGACACGTTTGTTCATCGACGGATTGCTTTTGAATGGTTCATGAGGCTCCCAGAAGGTTCTATCAAGAACTGGGGTGATCTGGAGAAGATTTTCCTAACCCATTTTTTCGGAGATGATTCGGAGATTACCATGCCAACCTTCTGGTGACTAAGCAACAGAAAGGAGAGTCAGTTAAAGCATTTGTGGAGAAATTTTAGAATATAACACTCCGATGTCCTAATGGCATGACCCAGGCCACCTTGATGGAAACATGCTGCCACAATTTGCTAACCTCACTCCTAGCTCAGATAGGAGTAGCTGAAAGTCATACCTAAAAGCAGTTGATCCAGCAAGGCGAGCAGGCAGAGGAGATTGTCGCCAGGGTTAAGGTAGAAGAAAACAAGTCCAGACTTGAGAAGTCTATAAGGCGCATACCAGAAGCATCTTTCCAAACTAAAAATAAGGACACACCGGCAATAGAGACGAAGTCTCCCTCTAAGCCCCAACCGGCTAGAGGGGGTAGCTCTTCAAGCCAACCATGCGCCAACAAGCAGTACACTTCAAGGACGAGCATGTCGATGCGTTGTTCAAGTTAATCAACAAGAGCAACAGACTGAAGCTTCCTAAAGTTAGATGTCCTGAGGAGGTGGGCAAGACCGACAACCCCAATTACTGCTTATACCACAGGATGCTGGGGCACCCTACCAAAAGCCACGACATCTTCAAAGATATCGTCCACACTTTGATTGATGTGGGGTGCTCAAGCTCCGCCCGGAGCAGAAGAAAGTGACAGCTAACATGACTTCATTCCTTCAGTTTGGGGTACAGTCTCCAACGTCAGCCAGAGTAGTTCTCATCCAGAAAGGAGAACTAAGGGTGGTCAATACAGATCCACATCACCAGTAGGAGAAAGGTCTCGTACCTATTCCTACTCTTTAGGGAGATATCATGTGGGTTCATCCCGACCTCGTTGAAGGCCAACAGTAGACTACTGTTACCAACAAGAAGTCTAGAGGCAAAGCAAAAGCTTCGCCTTGCAATATGGTGTGTGCTTTCTCCGAGGAAGCGGAAACCGATGTCCCCTCTCTAACTAATTCGGAGGAGGAGAAAATCGTCCTTGCTGAAAAACCAAATGCACCGCTCGTGGCAGGGACTCGCTCGGGTCAGTTATACTTGAAGAAGTATGACGAAATGGTGGCA
Source organism: Agave tequilana (assembly GCA_038442645.1). Taxonomy (NCBI): domain Eukaryota; kingdom Viridiplantae; phylum Streptophyta; class Magnoliopsida; order Asparagales; family Asparagaceae; genus Agave; species Agave tequilana. The sequence goes on along the minus strand of JAVJIF010025028.1, from coordinate 37,923 downwards.
AATCCGTCAAAACCCACCCAGAGCCAATCAAGCAATCCACAAAGCAACCCGTGGAGAAGCAAATGGAGCTTCGATACGCCAAAGCTCTCCCGAATGACAAAGCGGAGGGATCTTCAGCACCTTCCCGCTTTAATGTTTTGGCTCAACTGGCCAACATCACGGCTAGAATTACCCTCTATGAGCTCCTGAGACTGTCCAAGTCAATAAGGAAAGTTCTGAGAGAAGCTTTAGCCGATGCTGAGGCCTTCATGGCCCGGATTCCGGCTAAACTAGAGGAGGAAGATAAAGAAAATTGCGCTCATGCCTCTCAACATGTCCCCTATATAGCCTTCACTCCACACAACATGCAGGTTAAGGGGAGACATGATAGGCCCTATACTTCATGGGGTATATTGGATCATCTGAAGTGAGCCGCATTCAAGTGGATTCAGGATCTGCATTGAGCATCATGCCCAGCCGGGTCATGCAGCACTTGAGAATCCCCATACACCTATTGAGCGCCACTCAAACTACCATTTACGACTTCAACGCCAATGTTACGCACCCAATGGGAAAGATTAAACTCAAATGCCAGAGTGAGGACCTAAGATCCGAGGTGACGTGCTACGTTATTGACGCTGACACTTCGTATAATTTGCTGCTGGGACGACCATAAATTCATCGCAACTCCATCGTCCCCTCTACTCTCCATCAAGTTATGAAGTATGTTGACAGAGATGAAAAAGTCTGAACATTAATCGTTGAAAGGCATCCGTTCAATGGGGTAGAGAACTACTTCACAGACTCCCTCCTGCACCAAGATTCTCTAGGGACAGACGAGAATCCTCAGTCAGAGGAACTAAACTCTAACAATGAAGCTGATGTCGAGCCAGAGGCAGAAGAAGAATATTTTTGGGAGCTAAATCCACTTGTAACGAGCGATAATAAGCTCGATGTCAACAACAGCGCCAATGATATAAGCGAGTGGTATATTAATGAAGAGTTAAATTTGGCTTATTTTTCTGTGTTTGCTTCTGATTTCGTGCCATCAGATACTAGTACGGATATAGATGATTACCCCTGGTCGACAATAGATGCTCTGATATCATTGCATGTATTGATGAGATCATCTTTTACGGCATATCAAAGCGTCAGTAATACGCAAGGATCCTTCTTCGAGGTCCCAACAAGACGCAAAAGTCAAAAATCGATATTTTTCGGAAGAGTCGAGTCCAAACCAACGATTTGCAAAGACTCAGAAAGCGAGACAGAGCTCTCTTATTTCTCTCATTATGAGCCAAATGTACTCAGAATGATGGAGAACATGAGGTATGTCCTAACAAGTGGTCATGGCTTGAACTTCGGCAAAAGAAGGTGAACGCTGCTTTGATCTTTCATTCCAAAAGAGAGAGCACCTGATTATTATCACCGGACTCGCAAGGGGTTGAGTTATATATCAACTCCAATCCCGTCAGCTTCTAAATTTGAAGAGTTATCATATCATAATCACTCGTCAGGCACGTCATCGTGGGAGTCAAATGTTAGTGTCGGTAACATCTTCAAAGACCTTTCGGTAAATATGATTCCAACAAGTCACCCGAAAGATGGAGATGAAGAAATAATCCAGTCAGACACGGATCCTTAGATCAAATACCTAAATACTCTCTGGGATATTCGCTTTGAAAAATGCGAACCTCCTACAGAGAATAAGGTACTCCAGATTAATCTGGGAGATGAGGCCAATCCTAAGCCCATCTTTATAAGCAAAAGCTTATCACCTCCCAAGAGAAAAGATCTAACATCTCTCGTGTGAGAGTATATAGTTGTTTTCACTTGAAACTACGAGGACTTGCCTGGGCTCGACCCTCAGGTGCTATGCATCACCTCAACATCAGTCCAGACATGAAGCCCATCAAGCAACTGCAACGATAGTTCCGCCCAGTGATAATGAAAGTGATGCAGTCAGAAGTCAAGAAGCGTATAGACTCCAGTTTCATCAGGGAAGAACAACACCTTGATTGGGTAGCCAATATCATCCCCGTTACCAAGAAGAATTAGAAGATCCAGGTTTGCATTGATTTTCGCGATCTAAATGAAACTTGTCCTAAAGATGAGTTCCCTTTTCCAATCACGGATGTCATAATCGACAACACGTATGGGATTGAACGGATGTCCTTCATGGATGGATTATCTGAGTACAATCAAATTAAGATGTACCAACGACAAGAAACATGCATCCTTTAGGAAACCATTAGGGGTGTATTTCTATACTGTGATGCCCTTTGGATTGGAAAACGCGGGGGCGACATACCAGAGAGCTATGAATGCAATTTTTTACGAGCATATACGTAAAACAGTGGAATGTTACGTAGATAATATTGCAGTGAAAAGTCATGCCAAAGGTGATCACATAGCAGATTTGAAAGCAGTATTCGATATTATATGGGCACAATACCTCCTAATAAGTCTCGTGCACCAGAGGATCGCTCTTCTTCTGTAGATGTAGCTCTTCTGTCGACGGGACGTATTCTTCATAAAGGGCATCTCCAATCACTAGTTCTAAGACTTCATACATCTTATGGATAGGAGTGAAGAACGTGAAGGTCTCTGGATTGTACCGCTCTAGGATGGCGTAGAAATGTTGGGTGCTCTGTGGAATACCGTACTGGATAACCCTCACAGTCCCGTACAGTCTTGCCTGCTGCAAAAGGTTTTCAATTTTTGCAAGAACAAATCCTACCATTCTGCCCTACCACATTTTGTCCATAGAGTGAATCAATCCAATGGCGCGAAATTCTGGAGGAAAGTCACCTCTTACGTCCAGGAATTGTCTGATGAAGGTGGCCACAAGTTGTGGGGTCTCCCTGTTGGGTATTCAGCTCTGATCAAACCAGGCTGCAACCCTAGCACGTCCCTCCCATGATCGACTGTGAAGGCTTCGCGGGCACCTATCTTGCCTAGAGAAACTCTAGAGATTGATTTAACTAACTCCCAATCCATTGTCCATGCACAGACATATGCTGTAGGTATGCCAGGGGATGCATCTGCTCATGTTCGGAGGAAGAATCTCATGTTGCCGATTTGACGTAGGCATTTGTAATCCCCATCATAAAGAGCAGCCTCATCCTCCTCGATCGAGTCACCGAAGAAGAAGTCAGGCCTCCTTAACAGTGCACGGGAATCTGATTTGAATCGACCGTCGAAAATAATTTCCCAGAGAGTAAGCATATTGGCATTGTTGATTTGGCTCCGTCGCTCCTTTGATTTACCAGTAATCACATGAGCAGTTCTCTGGAGAACGAAAATTATATTTGGGTCAGCACCACCTACATGTCCAAAATGACACTGCTTGGACAGAGGGTTTGAGGAGTATCACACTGCAAAAAAATGACAACATTAAAGTCAGCAACTTGAAAATTTTCAAAGTGTTGAAAATCAGATGCAAGGTTCGCCTTAGAACCGCGTCTAACGATTAAGACATGGAGCTTAGTGGAACCTGCGTCTAATCTCAGAGATGTGAGGCTTACATGAAGTCCGTGTTTGAAACTCCACAACTTAGAAATTTCTCTAAGTGATGGAATCAGACGTGAGGCTCAGGGAAACCCGAGTCAAACCTAAGAGACGCGAGGTTCACATGAAGTCCGCATCTGAACTCCATCACTTAGAAAATTCTCGAAGTGTTGGGATCAAACACAAGGTTCAGTGAAACTCGTGTTCAACAAACAGACGCAGGCTCAAAACTAATAAAGCGAAGGCGCGGAGGTCATCAAAACCGCATCTTGCCTACCAGTGCAAGAGTTGCGTCTGAAAATCAATTACAGGCATGAGCCTCACGCTGGCGGTTCAACTCAGAAGAAACTTAAGAGTTAAGATAACTCTTCTAGCTTTTTAATGACGAAAGCCAATTTGTTAGGTCTTATTACCAGAAATGGTGGCCTCCTGTGTAGAGGAACCTCCCATTTGAACTTCTGAAGCGACGGCGCTTGAGGAGAAAACCACAGGCTTGGTCTTTGGGGTTATCTTGATGGTGAATTTGTTGGCCCAAAGGCCCATCACTCTAGTTTTGATGATGATTAACTCATGTAATTATAGAACTAATGATTTTGTGTTTATTTAATCTCAGATTTGTGATCAAGATCTTAGTAGGTGTTTAGCTTCATCAAAGGATTTAAAGTCAAGTTTTGGAGCTAGCACGTGTTGATTCAAGAGCTTGTGCATCAAGACCACATCAAGTATTCAAGAGGAGTTTAGCTCATTGGATCAAAATTTGGAGCATGTCAAGAAGGAGAAGAGGATTTTCTAGAGAAGACCTTCAAGAGAAGACTTGTGTCTAGGTTTGTTTATAGTAAGATTTTATTTTTAGATAAAATGTAGAGGATAGATTAGTCAGTGGAATGCTCAAGTATCACATACACTCACACACAAGATTTATATAAGTTTTCATAAAAGAGTTAAAAGAGTTTTTATTTTGAAAAATACCGTTTGATTTTTGGACTTTCAAGTATACATGCTTTTATCAAAACTTTATTTAGAGCTAAATGACAAAAATATAGATATTTCATCATATATGTATAGTGGATCATATCCATACACGCTAAGCCTTAAAAGTATTTAGAATATCATGTTTTTATATTTGGAGAAGTTTTGAAAAAATCGGTTTTCTATTTGGAAAAATCAATTTGAAAAATACGATTTTTGTTTTAAGCCAAAATTTCAATAACACAAAAATAGTTCAAAATGTTTGTAACATGTTTTGATTTTTACTCAAACATGTTTGTATATAAAAGTATAATATTGAACTTATTTTTGTAGATTTTTTGTGAATTTATGAGATTTTATTGAAGGAAAAATAACAAATTTTTAATCCCTAAAAAGTCTGTTTTTGGCCTTCTGCCGGTCGACCGCACGGTCGACCGAGCCAGGGGTCGATCGACCGATGATTGAGATTAAAAATAAAGTTCAGATATGCTTAGTCTCAATGCGAATCCGCTGTAGCAAGGGCTTGAGCGGGTCGTGATCCTCAGGGAAGGATGCGATGCAAGCTTTTCGGCCGATTCCCTTGTATGCTTCAAGTAAGAAGAAAAAGATTAGATTTGTGATAAAAGTATGAGATTAAAAACGTGGTTTTGCTGATCTTCTACCACAACCCTATTGCAAATTAAAGAGCTTGATCTTCATCTTAAGATTAATATAATTCACCCTAGGTTATTACCACAATATCAAGAAAGAAAATTAATACACAATTCTAACTAAGTTACATAGATCAAAACCTAACTATGGTTCCTCCTAACATCTAGGTACAGCCTAATAGAAGACGAATCTCAACTTATGCTGTCCTAGTTCTTAAGTTGAAGTCATGAAAAGGTCCTTTTATCATATAACCTAGATTAAGAATTTTAAGTATTTTTTTTTTTACCTTCTAGAATTAGTTGCCTTTAAACCTAGGGTTTCTAGTGATGTTCATTAATCGGATCAAGATTTAATTGCTTCTAGGGTTGCTTCAAGAATCTCAGCAAACCACTAGGAAGATTAGTTCTTCATCATCATTTTTTTTTGCTTTTTCAATTATTTAATTTTTTTGGTTTTTATCTAATGAGAAAGACTGCAAAAATAAAGAAAAAACGAAAACAAGAAGAGATCGAAGATTAAAACACGAGAGATTGCAAAAGAAATAAATAATTGCAGAAATTTAATAGAGAACAAAAGAGTGACCTTTATTGATGATCTCCGGTTACACAATTGTCTCCTTCTTCTCCACAAAGAACTTGAAATAAAAATTACAACTTTGAATAAAAAATGGCTAAAGCAAACCCTAATCGTCTCTGCATGCCCCTCCCTGTTGCGAATGCTCTGATATTTATAGGGCAGAATGTAGAGGAGTCTCGGATAAACATCACCACAAAACCTGATACCCAACTCTATCCAGATTGCCGCGGATGCGCGGCTTTTGCCGCGCCTCCGCGGCAATATTGTGTCTCCTGGCCACGCGCTTTGGCGCGTGGCCTCTCCTGGTCCGTCAAAGTGGGCGTTTGCTACTGGAAGGTGGATCCTGGCCTTTTAATCTAGGTTTTCGAGATAACTTGGTAATCAAGTTACTCTTAATCCAGTTTCTTCAAATCTTCTCTCCACGAAATTCCTCTTTATCTTGGCTTTTTATCCTTATCCCGCAGGTGTTTAGGGTTTGATAGAAGTCTATCCAACCCTAATTTCTGATATTTGCAACTTTTAGCCCTTGTATTTGCATTTTGAATCTTTGTATTTGCGCTTCTTCACCTGGGCTTCAAACATGGGCTTGGATCTGGGCTTTTGGGCTCTTTAGGCTTTATTTATTGCTAACATAACAATTCGAGGCCTGCACATATTAAATAAAGAAATATTAATAAATGTGCATTATAATATGACTAAATGTGCAAATGTGACGGTATATATGATGATAAAAATGCACTTTTGACTACCAATCACACCCCCACACTTATCTTTTTGCTCGTCCTCGAGTAAAAATAAAGAAAAAGAAAATTAATCTAACCTAACTCACTTTCGTAGGAATCACGGTTGCACTTAGCATGTGCAACAAGCCGTTAAACCTCTAGGTTACCCTAGAGGACGAGTGTTGTCTCGTGAGGGTTTTCAGCGGATTACACCCACAAAATCCATAAAAAGGAAAATATTTGAATTATTATTGAAGAGACTAAGTAGTCTATAAGTTTTAGGATCCTCATTTTTATTCATTCCTCAAACCTAGTCTTAATAAAGTCAATTGTTGTCCATTTTAGGTAAGAATTAAAATTGAATTTCTAATATAGTCTTTTTCGTTACCAAAAGTCATACGCACCCTTGTGAATCTAGGAATTCCTTAACTTGGACTCTCATGCCTCTTTATTATTTTTATAACATCATCTAATTTTCTTTCGTGTAAGTATCAAGGCTTCTTGAGGCCCTCATACCTAACTAATTGACTATTAGATGTGTTAATATATATATATATATATATATATTTTTGGCATGTATAACTCATCTAATTTTCTTTCGTATAAGTATCAAGGCTTCTTGAGGCCCTAATACCTAACTAATTGATTATTAGATGTGTTAGTACATATAAGTAATTTTTCCTTAGTTCCCTCGGACTTTCTAATCCACCCATGTAGCGAACTTAAAGTCGGTGACTCCCAAACCGGTCGGTCTTAGGGCACCAGGTGAGAAAACACCCCGCGGACTCAAATTCAAGTGAACTAGGCCACAAAACTAAGGTATTATTTTTTTTTATTTTATTTTTTTATTTTTTTTTTTGCATTCACCTTTAGGCGTGAATACTTATGCTTCTTGAGGCACATGTATCAGCTTAATTGGTGAATTATATTTTTTTTTTCCTTTTTTTTTTTTTATTATTATTTTTTTTATGAGGCACAAGGTCTTTGTCTTAGAATCCTAGATATGCATTTGGTATGCACATTTCATTAAGGTAAAAATCAAGACTAATTATTTATTCAATTTCTCTCCTATACCTAAAAATTAAACAATTTATTTATTTTGACCAAGTTTTTAGAAATCCTAATCATGATTTTCCTAATCCTTAAAACTAACTTAGATTTCTTTCAAAAAATAAGTCAAAATATTTCCTTTTTATAACATTTTTTTTTTAATTTTTTTATTTTTTTATTTTTTTTTTAATTTTTTTTTTTAAATATATTACATACCCTTCCCCCACACTTGTTTCATGCATTGTCCCTAATGTATGAATGAAATGTATGGAATGCATGAATTGGCAGAAAGATATAATCACCGATACAGTGGGTCAAAAAGACCCATCGCCGCATTAGCTTCCGGCACAGACTCCAAAAAGATTTTAAGACGTTGACCATTTACCTTGAATGAATTGCCATTTTTGGGATCGTAGATCTCTATGGCTCCGTGTGGAAACACCGTCTTAACAATGAATGGTCCTGTCCATCTTGACTTCAATTTGCCGGGAAAGAGATGAAGTCTAGAGTTGTAAAGTAAAACTTTTTGTCCTTGGACAAAAGTTTTTCTCGTGATGAATTTATCGTGAAAAACCTTAACTCTATCCTTCACAATCTTCGCATTCTCGTATGCATCATTCCTCAACTCCTCTAGTTCAGAAATTTGTAATCTCCGAAACTCACCGGCTCTATCTAAATCGAAATTTAGCTGCTTAATTGCCCATAGGGCCCGGTGCTCTAGCTCGACAGGAAGGTGGCAAGCCTTTCCAAAGACTAGTCTATAGGAGACATTCCTAGAATCGTCTTGTAGGCAGTCCTATATGCCCATAGGGCATCCACCAGTTTGATGGACCAGTCCTTCCTATTCTGATTCACAGTCTTCTCCAAGATGAGCTTGACCTGTCTATTGGAAACTTCTACCTGTCCGCTAGTTTGAGGATGGTGATTAGTATCCAAAAGTGCATATTTTACATCATAATTCCCATGCATAATACGAATAAATAAGTGAATTTTACTCCTCTTCTCTACATATTTGCAGGTACACAATTAATGGAGAGATATTCAAATAATCACTTAATTAACACTAATTAAGTGATTAATCAAGATTAAGGATAAAGCCAAATCTCAAACCAGATCTAGAGAGATCCGCGCAACAAACTCAGAATCCAAGTGGTCCACGTGGATAACCACTTCCCAACTGATCTCCACCAGAAAGATCCGATCCAACGGCCACGAGATTGCCGCGGGGCGCGGCAAGGGGCGCGGCAATCTTAGGGTTGTTAAGCCCCGGATTTTGTGGCAACAAACTACTCTCCAGAAGCTTCCCATTTCTCCTATAAATACCCCATGAAGACCTGCGTACAGAGACTGATCAGAGAAGAGAGGAGATTAGTTCATTAGTTGTAATTTTTAGTTGTTTTCTTTTAGTTTTATTTCTTGTAGTCTCTCTTCTCTATCCCTAGATTTCATTACAAAAGAGAGTGATTGTGAGGGAGAGAGCTTGTGTAATCAAGGGTGACAACTTGAAGCTATGCAAGGATTGATCCATCCTCCATTCCTCTACTTGAGTTTGATTCTAGTTTCTTGCATTCTTTAATTGCTTTCCTTATTGCTTTGTTTACTTCTTGCAATTTACTTTCATGTCTTGTATTTTTCTAATGGCTTCTTGTAGCTAATTTTCATTCCATGTACTAGTTTACCACTAGCTTAGCCACTTCACTACTCATGGGTGATTGCTTTTGTTAATCTTGCAAGTGTATGATCTTCTCTTCTCCGATGGTTAAACCACCATCTTGCAAATGAGAAAGTAATTAGGTCAACATGTGAGAGGAATTCTAAGCCTATGGAGTGACAACATTAGGCAAAGCTTTCATTATCAAGGAGATTGGTAAGCTTTGGCAAGCTAGCAAGGTAATCTAGTCTTGGATCACTTTCTTTAAGTTTCTTATTCTTTTCTTGTGAATACAACATCCACATCACTTCTTGATTTCTTTTCCACTTCCACCATGAACATATCCATCCTCTTTTGGTTTCTTTTGTATTTGCTTCACTAAGTTTATAATCAAGAGAAGGATACTAGTTTGATCACTTCACTACCATACGTTTAAAGCTTCCATCGCGAGCTCTCCCTGAGATCCGACTCGGTATAGCCTTGTGCTATAACGGAGACAAGAAAGGGTACATCAATCACATTCTATACACATAATAAATAAGTACACCCTTTCCCGTCTAATCAGATGGTAGGGCGTAGACAACTTATGTGTTATGGCATATTTTCGCATAAGAGCTTCAAAAGTTCTATTGCAAAAATGTGTGCCATTGTCGCTAATGATGGCTCGAGGGATTCCAAAGCGTGAGATGATATTATCTTTCAAGAATTTGACAACAACTTTGTTGTCATTTGTCTTGCAAGGGACAGCTTCTACCCACTTCGACACATAGTCTACGGCCAACAAGATGTATTGGTGCCCAAACGAATTAGGGAAAGGTCCCATAAAATCAATGCCCCATACGTCGAAAAGTTCTACTTCTAGAATGGGATTTAGGGGCATCATATTTCGTTTGGAAATTCTTCCTATCATTTGACATCTTGTGCAAGTCTTGCAATACTCAAATGCATCTCTAAACACAGTTGGCCAATAAAAGCCACTTTGCAGAATTTTCTCGGCAGTTTTGCGAGGACCAAAATGTCCACCGCAAGCGAACTCATGACAAAAAGCTAGCACACTTCTAGTCTCCTCGTCGGGGACACATCTCCTAATGATTTGGTCGCTACAATATTTGAAAAGATAAGGATCTTCCCACATGTAATACCGAACTTGAGACAAGAATCGGTATCTATCCTGTTTGGACCAACTAGGTGGTGTTTGGTTTGTGACTAAGTAATTTACTATGTCAGCAAACCAAGGTTCCTTAGAGATGGCTAGAAGTTGCTCATCGGGAAAATTGTCATTGATGGGCAGCTCGACAGAAGGTGCGTTGGGCACACGAGAGAGATGGTCAGCTACGACATTTTCGACACCTTTTTTATCTCGAATTTCGAGATCAAATTCTTGCAGTAGAAGGATCCAACGAATGAGTCGGGCCTTCGCATCTTTCTTAAGCATAAGGTATCGCAGAGCAGAATGGTCAGTGAAGATCGTGGTCTTAGTCCCAAGTAGGTATGGACGGAATTTCTCCAAAGCGAACACTACTGCCAAGAATTCCTTCTCGGTGGTAGTATAGTTCATTTGGGCCTCATTAAGCGTCCTACTCGAATAGTAGATCACGTGCTGCTTATTGTCCTTACGCTGTCCTAAGACAGCACCTATCGCAAAATCAGAAGCGTCACACATGATCTCAAAAGGCTTGGACCAGTCCGGAGGTGAGATGATAGGGGCAGATATAAGTTCCACTTTCAATTTCTCCCAAGCACTATGGCACCTATCATCAAAGATGAAGGACACGTCCTTAGCTAGAAGGTTTGTAAGGGGTCTAGCAATTTTGCTAAAGTCCTTAATGAACCTACGATAGAATCCGGCGTGTCCTAAAAAGGATCGAATGTCCTTCACGCATCGAGGAAGTGGAAGTTTCGCAATGATTTCCACTTTGGCCTTGTCTACCTTAATCCCTTCCCTAGATATCTCATGACCTAGGACAATCCCTTGTTGCACCATGAAGTGACACTTTTCCCAATTGAGGGTCAAGTTTTTCTCGGTGCACCTACTCAGCACAAGCTCCAAATGATGGAGACACTGGTCAAATGAATTTCCATAGACTGAGAAGTCGTCCATGAAAATCTCTAGGAAACGCTCGACCATATCAGAAAACAAGCTTAACATACAACGTTGGAATGTGGCGGGGGCATTGCATAGGCCGAAAGGCATTCGACGGTAAGCAAATGTCCCAAATGGACACGTGAACGTTGTTTTCTCTTGATCCTCCGGGGCTATAGGGATTTGGTTATACCCTGAATACCCATCCAAAAAGCAGTAATATTCATGACCTGCTAATCTTTCCAACATTTGATCGATGAAAGGGAGGGGAAAATGATCTTTCCTAGTGGCTGCATTCAACTTACGGTAGTCTATGCATACTCTCACCTTGGTAGGCAATCGTGTTTGCACTAACTCATGTTTGTCGTTCTCTACCACTGTAAAGCTAGACTTCTTAGGGACCACGTGCATTGGGCTCACCATTCGCTATCGGAAATGGAATAAATTATCCCATTATCTAACAGTTTTACTATCTCGGCTTGTACAGCCTCCTGCATAAGTGGGTTTAGTCTACGCTGTGGATCCCTTTTCGGTCTAGTCCCTTCCTCAAGATGAATACGATGCTGGACTATCGTAGGGCTCAGTCCCTTAATATCTGCCATAGTCCAACCAATGGCTTCCCTATGTCTCCTAAGGGTTGCCAGCAGGTCCTCCTCTTGCCTATTGGTCAAATTAGATGCAACTATGACCGGTAACGTCTCTTGTTCACCTAGGTAGGCGTACTTAAGATGTTTGGGCAAGGCTTTTAACTCCAAAGAAGGAGTTGGCTCAATGGGTGGCGGTGTGATGCTAGAATCTCCCATTTCTATCGAACTCAGATTTGATTCCCATTCGATCTCATCAAGACTGATATCACTTGTTTTCTAACTCTTCCTCTTCCTCTGACTCAAATATGATCTCATCATTATGCTCACTTCGTCATGTTCTCAATGGAGTTAACCTCAAAGGGTTGGTCGGTCACATCGTAGGGATGCTTACCTAGGTTGAAAACATTGACTTCCTTGGTCATATCCCCAAAAGTCAGTCTCATGGAACCGTTTCTACAATTTATAATTGCATTAGCGGTTGCTAGGAACGGTCTTCCTAAGATAACGGGAGTTTGGGACCTAGGATTAGACACAGGTTGTGTCTCTAAGACAATGAAATCGACCGGGTAAATGAATTCTCCAACCCGTATGAGAACGTCATTGATCTCTCCCTTTGGAACTTTGATAGAGCGGTCAGCCAACTGAATAGTAACTTGGGTCGGGTTGAGTTCACCTAATCCAAGTTGTTGATACACGGAGAAAGGGAGCAAATTGATGCTGGCTCCTAAATCGAGGAGTGCTCGATTGATTTCGGCTCGACCTATGGTGCAAGAAATGGTGGGCAACCTGGGTCCTTATACTTGATAGGGATCTGGTTGGACAGTAGCTCACTAATGTTAGTGGCTAGAAAAACCTTCTTAGGCACATTAGTCTTTCTTTTCTTGGTGCACATGTCCTTAATGAATTTGGCATAACTAGGGACCTGCTGGATTGCATCAAGAAGTGGAATGTTGAGCCTAACTTGATTGAACACCTCTAATAATTTCTCCATGTGTGCATTGTTGTTGCTTCTAAGCCTATTTGGAAATGGAGCTATAGGCTGGTGCAACTGATCTGCTAACTTTTCAGCTTCAGTTTCCTTGGGACTGGATGGAGAAGGAGTGGAGCTAGATGGAATGGATGGCATGGATACTTGATTATCAACTTGTTTCCCCGATCTGAGTGTATGGACCATATGACACTGATTTGGGTCTTGAGCCTCATTGGCTGGCCTAGGATTCCTAGGGTTAGGCAATGGTTGACTCGGTAGGGTACCCCTCTGTCTCTCTTGCTGGTTCAATTGGAGCTCTATCCTACTTAGGGCTTGAGCCAGCGTGTCTTGGCTTTTAACTAGGGTGTCCATCTTCCTTTCCATGATTGGACATCCTTGTTTCCATTTGTGTATATTGGAAAGAAGGTGGCTGATTTTGACTGGGAAAACCTTGCTGATAGGGCGGATTTTGGAAATTGTTGGAGAATTTGGGCCTAATCTGCTCATTGTTACTTGGGCCCCATGAGAAATTGGGATGGTTTCTCCAACGGGATTGTAGGTGGGTGCATAAGGATTGTTGGCGGGCCTTGTGAAGCCGCACTCGTATGTTCGGGCAAGCTTTGATGCGCAATGAAAACAGGACATTCCTCGAACACATGGTTCATATCTTGACAATAAGTACAGCCCGCCAAAGATGTTGGCTGACTTGGTTCACAGAGACTGGCTCTTTCGTTTCAAGAGCCTCTAATCTACGCATAACAGCAGCTAACTTAGCATCGGTTGCTACGTTGGCCTCAATGGAATGGATACCTCCTTTAGAAGAAGTAGGGTCATTAGTCCTAGATTTTTCAGGAGTAGGGTCCCATTGGATGGATTTTTCAGCTAATTCCTCAAACAATGTCCATCCTTCATCTTCATTCTTTTGCAGAAATCCTCCTTGACACATGGATTCTAACAGTGTTTTAGTAGAATAATCTAATCCATCATAGAGAACTTGGCAAAGTCGCCATTTCTCTATCCCATGGTGAGGACATTGGGCAAGGAGATCCTTAAAACGCTCGAAGTATTTCCAAAAAGGTTCATTGACTGTTTGCTTAAACTGGAGGATATTCTTCCTAATCAGTGCAGTCTTGTGAACGGGATAAAATTTCTTTAAGAAGGCCTTAATGAAATTATCCCAAGAAGATATAGAACCGGCCTCTAGACTGTAGAGCCATTTCTTTGCTAAATCCTTCAAAGCAAAGGGGATAAACCTAAGTTTGATAGCATCGTCTCCTAACTTAGGCATATTCATCATTTGACAAACTTCTTCAAATTCCCTTATGAAGAAGTATGCATCCTCAGATTCAAGTCCGTGAAATTTGGGAAGAGTGTTGATGTATTGTGGCTTGAGTTCATATGGGTCAACACTTTCGATAGTGAGCTGGATGCAAGAAGGAAGAGAGGTTCTAATAGGATAGAACCTATCTTGGAGTGACTGTTGTTGTGCCATGTGTGAGTCGGGCTTGAGCTCGGGTGGTGAACTAGTTCTAGTTAGCCTGGATGTGAGTGGGTCTCTCGACCAATCGGTCATGCACAATCAGCACAACAAGTTCACCCAATCAATCAAAAAGAAAAAGAAAAACAAACAAAAATCCTATTCTAGGGTTATCCTTGACCTAGACGACTCCTAACTTTAGACTGTCCTTAGGAGGTCTATTGTCGACGTTAACCACGAGCTAATCGGCCAGTTCAGGGCAAGACCGGTGGGAGGTTTTCCGTCGGAGACGTTCCTTAATTAAATAACCACCGTTCTTCGGGCTTTCGGCCCTCAATCCCTTCGCTAGACACCGATTTGGCAAGGGTTAATTTCGAACAACTTTCCTTCTTCGGTCAATCTCCTATTGAGTCCGAGTTACCTTAGGGGCCAACGTCTAGTCAAGTTTTAATTAGGGTTAGGGTTGTGAGTGTGACTGGTATGATTTGTGGGCCAAGGAAGGGTGATGAAATCCCCACCTTATCTTTGTTATGGGTTATGCCCTTAAGATGATTTAGTGTACGTGTAAAGCTGTAGAAAAGTAACACTCAAGAAAGCAGTAAACAAACAAGAGTGCTTCCTAATCTATATGCTATGCAGACGTACCTTGTCGCCAGCACTCTTCAACAGAATTAAAGAATTAAAAATAGACACGTGCCCTAAAATGCAAGAGTCTAAAAATATTTTTTTTTTTTTTCAACAAATAGGTTAATGTTAATTATTAACAGTTGCAGTGTGATCACAGAGCAATAATATCACAGCAGAATTATAATTTTTTTTTGCACTGCAGAGCAACCTGCAGAAAATTCTGTCAGTAGTCAGCTACACTTGCCGCGGAACCGCGGCTTTTGCCGTGGAAACGCGGCAAAAGTGTAGGTCCAAGTGCTCTGCCTTCTAGGGCAGAGGCACTGGATAGCAATATGTGTCTTCTGCTACTCTGATTCTGCTTCCTGTTCTCTGTACCTGCAACAGAAGAGAAAGAATGATTAGAAAGAGAAATCGTGCCGTTCGTTCCCCGGCAACGGCGCCAAAATTTGATTGAGATTAAAATAAAGTTCAGATATGCTTAGTCTCAATGCGAATCCGCTGTAGCAAGGGCTTGAGCGGGTCGTGATCCTCAGGGAAGGATGCGATGCAAGCTTTTCGGCCGATTCCCTTGTATGCTTCAAGTAAGAAGAAAAAGATTAGATTTGTGATAAAAGTATGAGATTAAAAACGTGGTTTTGCTGATCTTCTACCACAACCCTATTGCAAATTAAAGAGCTTGATCTTCATCTTAAGATTAATATAATTCACCCTAGGTTATTACCACAATATCAAGAAAGAAAATTAATACACAATTCTAACTAAGTTACATAGATCAAAAACCTAACTATGGTTCCTCCTAACATCTAGGTACAGCCTAATAGAAGACGAATCTCAACTTATGCTGTCCTAGTTCTTAAGTTGAAGTCATGAAAAGGTCCTTTTATCATATAACCTAGATTAAGAATTTTAAGTATTTTTTTTTTTACCTTCTAGAATTAGTTGCCTTTAAACCTAGGGTTTCTAGTGATGTTCATTAATCGGATCAAGATTTAATTGCTTCTAGGGTTGCTTCAAGAATCTCAGCAAACCACTAGGAAGATTAGTTCTTCATCATCATTTTTTTTTGCTTTTTCAATTATTTAATTTTTTTGGTTTTTATCTAATGAGAAAGACTGCAAAAATAAAGAAAAAACGAAAACAAGAAGAGATCGAAGATTAAAACACGAGAGATTGCAAAAGAAATAAAATAATTGCAGAAATTTAATAGAGAACAAAAGAGTGACCTTTATTGATGAATCTCCGGTTACACAATTGTCTCCTTCTTCTCCACAAAGAACTTGAAATAAAAATTACAACTTTGAATAAAAAATGGCTAAAGCAAACCCTAATCGTCTCTGCATGCCCCTCCCTGTTGCGAATGCTCTGATATTTATAGGGCAGAATGTAGAGGAGTCTCGGATAAACATCACCACAAAACCTGATACCCAACTCTATCCAGATTGCCGCGGATGCGCGGCTTTTGCCGCGCCTCCGCGGCAATATTGTGTCTCCTGGCCACGCGCTTTGGCGCGTGGCCTCTCCTGGTCCGTCAAAGTGGGCGTTTGCTACTGGAAGGTGGATCCTGGCCTTTTAATCTAGGTTTTCGAGATAACTTGGTAATCAAGTTACTCTTAATCCAGATTTCTTCAAATCTTCTCTCCACGAAATTCCTCTTTATCTTGGCTTTTTATCCTTATCCCGCAGGTGTTTAGGGTTTGATAGAAGTCTATCCAACCCTAATTTCTGATATTTGCAACTTTTAGCCCTTGTATTTGCATTTTGAATCTTTGTATTTGCGCTTCTTCACCTGGGCTTCAAACATGGGCTTGGATCTGGGCTTTTGGGCTCTTTAGGCTTTATTTATTGCTAACATAACAATTCGAGGCCTGCACATATTAAATAAAGAAATATTAATAAATGTGCATTATAATATGACTAAATGTGCAAATGTGACGGTATATATGATGATAAAAATGCACTTTTGACTACCAATCAACCGACGTGCACAAAACGTGCACGGCCAGGGCCGATCGACCGTACGGTCGACCGCCAGAGAGTGTTTGCTCTCTGGAAATGGCCGGTCGACCGGGTGGTCGACCGCTAGGCCATTGCCCTGAAGGCGATC
This sequence comes from Agave tequilana, assembly GCA_038442645.1. Lineage (NCBI taxonomy): Eukaryota > Viridiplantae > Streptophyta > Magnoliopsida > Asparagales > Asparagaceae > Agave > Agave tequilana. The sequence goes on along the minus strand of JAVJIF010025028.1, from coordinate 20,967 downwards.
GACCGGCCGGTCGATCGACCTTCCCAACGGTTGAAAAATCAACCATTGGCGGTCGACCGACAGCAGCGTCAGCTGCTGATTTGGACCCCAACGGCTAGTTTTTGTTAGCCTATAAATTGAGGCTCCCATGGACTGTTTTCAAAAAGATTTCAAGGGAGTTTTTGGGCTAGTTTTTCCTACCTATATCAGTGGTTTTATCCACAAGTTTTAGAGCAAATATTTTCAAATCAAAGGAGAGTTTTATCAAGAGTTTTCCAAAGTGATTTCTTGAGCTTTTCTCCACCAAATCAATCTAAGTTTTTCTCTCACACACTTGAGCTTTCCATTGCTAAATCCATCCTATAGGAGAGTTGTTGTGAGAGTTATTTTAGGTGATCAAAGTGTTGTGATCACCAAAGTGTTCTTCATTGTATTTGAGGAGGCGGACTTGCGGGTTCGCGTTGTTTCGGGTTCTAGTGAGAACTCGGTGTAGAGGTGCGGCCTCGGCAAGCTTGCGTGCTTGCGTGTGTTTGTTCTTGCGGGAACAAGAGAGGGACTAGAGAGTCCAAAGGAGTTCTAGTATGAACTCGCTTGTAGGTGTTGCGGCACCGAGTGATCTGGTGGGATCATTTTTAGTGAAAATCTTTCATAGTGTTGAAGGCGGGGACGTAGAGTAAGGGTGCTCGAACCTCGAAACAAAACTTCCGTGTTTGCGATGGCTCTCTCTATTGTCTTTATATCTTGCATGCTTATATTGCCTTATCTTTATATGCTTGATATATCTTGTACCTTTTTGTATATGCTTGGGATTGTTTGCTCACACTTGTATTCAACCAAGAGAGTCAAAGCGGCACCTCAACTCTTATCTAGAGGAATCTTGAGGAGATAATCTAGAGCCCTTCAAGGGAAATCCGGCTACACTCTTAGCTTATACTTAGTGTGTTGTGCTTAAATTTTTTACTTTGCATTAATAGTTTTAATTTCGCATTAATTCACCATTAGATTAGCTAGTCACCTATTCACCCCCCTCTAGGTGATTTCATTTGGTATCAGAGCCAAGTGCTCTTGATTTGGGTCTAACAACCTAGAGTTAAAGATCCTTATTTTTTGACTAATCACAATATTTGTACACACCCACATGGATTTCATGTCACCTCTCACCTTTGACATTCTTAACATCCAAACTTGGAAGGTCAAGATGTCTTTGTACTTCAAAGACCTAGGCATTCATATTTACTTTGCCACTATTAAAATTCATATTATTTAAATGACAAATATTTAGAGGCTAATGCAAAAGCCATCCATACTTTAAAGAGTACCCTAAATGATGATTATTTATATAGGGTTGCTAATCTTGATTCGACTTTTCTAGTGTGAAACACCATTATCTCCCTTGACGAATAAGAGCAATACTATGCGGGGAGCGACTCGGATGTTAAAGTGAGGCTTCCAACGTATGCTACATGGTCCAAGGGGATAACCCCCTTGAGGTAAACTCCGAATCGAGTTAGAAGAGGATGTTGATATGTCTTATAATGAGCTTGAATCATTTTGTCAACAACTTCTTGAAAAATATGAATTGCTTAAAAAGGATAATAATAAATTGAAAAAGAACTACACTTCTTTGTTAAAGAAAATGACTCTTTTCAAAATAAATTGGAATACATTTCAAAAGAAAACGATTTCTTGAAAAATGAGAATATTTCCTTATTCTCTAAGCTAAATGATCTTTGTGAAGGAAATACATCTTTGAAAAATAAAATTATTTTAGTGAAAAAGGAAAAAGAAATTGCTTTACAAGAAAACAACTCTTTGAAAAGAAAAATTGTTTTAAAAGAAAAGAAAATGTTCCTAAAAGAAAAAGATTGTTGATCATGCTTTTCATGCCACAACCATTGATAAAAATGAGATTAAATTTTTGAAAAATAAAATTGATTGTTTAAGTTCAACTTTGAAAAATTGTGCATTTAACCATAAAAGATTGGAAACCTTGTTTCTAAAGAAACAAGATCACATGTTCATGCACATCACTCACGATAGACATATGCTTATTTTGCACGTCACGATCACACTCATTCACATATGCATACTAGAGTGTACAAATGTACACATTGCGGCCGCAAAGGCTATTTAGCAAAGTTTGTTTTGATAAGACAAATCATATTGATTTTGCTAATAAAAATGTTTGGGTTCCTAATAAGACTAAGCCCCGTGGACCTAAAAGAAATGGGTATCAAAATTCCCACCACTCGTGTTTGATGTAGGTGTGGGCTCTCACATGACGTGAGAGGGTTGGTGCTATGGTGGTGGATGCATGGAATCAAACGAATACTATAAATTGATGCACCGCTATCAAGGAAGTTTGGTGGAAGGACCACCATATTTTGAAGACTTAGAGTGTAGTTCATGTGATTTAGTAACAATCTCTAAACTCCATTTAGTTTACATGCTTGTATATTTTGATTTTTAGCATGTTTTAATTTTATGTCTAAATATTCATATTTTGTGCTTCATGTGGTAAATACTTGTTTAGATGTAGTTTTTGTCAAAACTTGTGTATATACTTATACACCTAGTGGGCAACAATTGATTCTTATATGTTTGTACTTTATTGCTCATTTGTACCTATTACATGTATATGTATAGCCTAGTTTTGATGATTCCCTCATTTACACTTGTTTTACCTATTTTTATGCATGTTTTTGTTTCATGTATATGTTATATTTATCTAAAACTAATAAATATACATGTATACTCCTTGAGTCACTTGCCTTCATGCAAATACTATTATGGACTCTTTTTATGTTTGGGATATGTATGCATATTGTTAATTTTAGATAAAACATACATATACCTAGAAGATTGTTTTTAAGTAAAAAATAATTTTTTTAATGTTTTTCACATGATTGATGTTTTTGAGCCTTATGAACTATTTTTATGAATATGCTACTCACATGATACTTGTACACTCACACTATTTCTTTGTTTACTCATGATTTTGTTTCATGAGCACTTTTATGAGCCTTATAGATTTCGAGTGTCAACTCTTGTGTATTTGCTATGATTCATGAGATATATATGATTGTTTTCATATTTTGAAGGATCTTTAACTAGTTTTTCAAAATTATTTTAAACTAGTTATTATTCTTCATTTGGTAGTGTTTTCAATGCACAATATTTTCAAACTCCTATTGTTGAAAACCCTACCACCCCTTGAAGGGCGGATGGATGGGCGACCATGCCTTGTATGTCTTATTGAAAACCTTTTATCATGTGCATGAATAGGGTGGTTATTTATGAGTTATACACTTGATTCTCATTGTGTTTTCAATTGGTATCACAATTGATATTTATTTTGTATGCTCATATATTTTCTTATATATGTATGCTTCAAATCTTCAAATAATATCAATTTCTATTGGTATTTTCATTTTCATACATATATATGATTTGATTGTGCTTGATTTACTATAACCTTACTTGTTTAAAGCACAAATTAAATTTATGCTAAGCTTGCCTTGTATCTTAATTTCAATTGGTATCTCAATTAGTATTTTTAATAGGCTTATGCATTATTTTTCAATTGGTATTTAAATTGGTATCAAAATATACTTCATATTGTACCATTTATTTGATATCAAAATTTACAATATACTTCAATTGATATCAATATGTTTCAATTTCAATTGGGTTCGGTTTCAATTGGTATAAAAAATGTTTTAACTTTTATTTGATACAAAATTTACCATATATTTCAATTGGCATTAAAATATAAAATATATTCTTTCATTGGTATCAAAATTTATAATGTTTTAATTTCATTTGGTATCAAAATTTTCAATTTCATTTGGTATCAAATATCTTGTGATATCTTAAAAAATTTTTTTGTTTACTTACAAGTTGTATCTCAAAATTTGATTTAAGAATATTCAAAATTTGTCTTTATAGTGATGATTAAAAATATTTTGATTTGTATTGCCTATATGTAAGGAGAGCTTAACATCTCTTCTATATATGATTCATGTTGAGTGTATCTTGTATTGAGGAGCTTGACATCTCTTCTTTATGTGATACACGTGTGTAGGGGGAACTTCACATCTTCACTTATGCATTGTATATTATACTTTATGTGAGTTAGAGCTTTGTCATTCCTTCTTCATGTAATGCATGTATGCAGGGGAGCTAACTTCACGTCTCTCTCTTCATGAATGTATGTCGCATATATATCCTTATCCTTGATTTGTTTTATTTTACCCCTTTGTTGATGATTGACAAAAAGAGGGAGAAAGATTTTGAGTTTATATATGCATATTTGAGAGTGTTTACATATATTGAGTTTATGCATCTTGTGTTTTAAATAATGGGAAGAATGTTTTTGAAAGTTTAAACAAAAAGGGGAGAAGACTTTTGGAAAAAGGATTTTGGATGTTTGCATGGTTCTCTCACCTTGTTGATGCATATATATTTGTTTAGTTTATGTTCTTCATTGAATATTTTATTTGTTTATTGCTATGCATGAGTTAAGGGGAAGCTTCTATGAAGCTTAACTTTAATCCATGCATATATAACTCCATGAGTTTTGTCATCATTAAAAAGAGGGAGATTGTTGGCCTAAAGGCCCATCACTCTAGTTTTGATGATGACTAACTCATGAAGTTCTAGTACTAATGATCTTGTGTTTATTTAGTCTCAGATTTGTGATCAAGATCTTAGTAGGTGTTTAGCTTCATCAAAGGATTTAAAGTCAAGTTTTGGAGGTAGCACGTGTTGATCCAAGAGCTTGTGCATCAAGACCACATCAAGTACTCAAGAGGAGTCTAGCTCATTGGATTAAGGTTTGGACCAAGTCAAGAAGGAGAAGAGGATTTTCTAGAGAAGACCTTCAAGAGAAGGCTTGTATTTAGGTTTGTTTTTAGTAAGATTTTATTTTTAGATAAAATGTAAAGGATAGATTAGTTGATGAAATGCTCAAGTATCACATACACTTACACGCAAGATTTATATGAGTTTTCATGAAAGAATTAAATATTTTTCATTTTGAAAAATACCGTTTTGATTTTTGGACTTTCAAGTATACATGTTTTTATCAAAACTTTATTTAGAGCTAAATGACAAAAACATAGATATTTCATCATATATGTGTAATGGATCATATCCATACACACTAAGCCTTAAAAGTGTTTAGAATATCATGTTTTTATATTTGGAGAAGTTTTGGAAAAATCAGTTTTCTATTTGGAAAAATCAATTTGAAAAAATACGGTTTTTGTTTTAAGCCATAATTTCAATAACAGAAAAATAGTTCAAAATGTTTGTAACATATTTTGATTTTTACTCAAATATGTTTGTATATCAAAGTATAATACTGAAGTTATTTTTGTAGATTTTTTGTGAATTTATGGGATTTTATTTACAAATTTTTAATCCCTAAAAAGTCTATTTTTGGCCTTCTGCCAGTCGACCGCACGGTCGACCGAGCCAAGGATCGGTCGACCAATGTGCACAAAACGTGCACGGCTAGGGCCGGTCGACCGCACGGTTGACCGCCAGAGAGTGTTTGCTCTCAGAAAATGGCCAGGTCGACCGGGCGGTCGACCGCTGGGCCATTGCCCTGAAGGCGGTCGACCGGCCCGGTCGACCGCCTTCCCAACGGTCGGAAATCGACCGTTGACGGTCGACCGACAGCAGCGTCAGCTACTGATTTTTGTTAGCCTATAAATTAGGGCTCTCATGGACTGTTTTCAAAAAGATTTCAAGAGATTTTTTGGGCTAGTTTTTCCTACCTATATCAGTGGTTTTATCCACAAGTTTTAGAGCAAATATTTTCAAATCAAAAGGAGAGTTTTATCAAGAGTTTTTCAAAAGTGATTTCTTGAGATTTTCTCCACCAAATCAATCCAAGTTTTTCTCACACACACTTGAGCGTTCCATTGCTAAATCCATCCTATAGGAGAGTTGTGTGTGAGAGTTGTTTTTGGTGATCAAAGTGTTGTGATCACCAAAGTGTTCTTCATTGTATTTGAGGAGGCGGACTTGCGGGTTCGCGTTGTTTCGGGTTCTAGTGAGAACTCGGTGTAGAGACGCGGCCTCGGCAAGCTTGCGTGCTTGCGTGTGTTTGTTCTTGCGGGAACAAGAGAGAGACTAGAGAGTCCAAAGGAGTTCTAGTGTGAACTCGCTTGTAGGTGCTGCGGCATCGAGTGATCCGGTGGGATCGTTTTTTATTGAAAATCCTTCATAGTGTTGAAGGCGGGGACGTAGAGTATGGGTGCTCGAACCTCGAAACAAATCTCCCGTTTTGCGATTGCTCTCTCTCTCTCTCTCTATCTCTCACTTGTCTTTATATCTTGCATGCTTATATTGCCTTATCTTTATATGCTTGATATATCTTGTACCTTATTGTTATATGCATGAGATTGTTTGCTCACACTTGTATGCAACCAAGAGAGCCAAAGCGGCACCTCAACTCTTATCTAAAGGAATATTGAGGAGATAGTAGCTCAGTTTCTTATTGAAGAATGGTTGGAAAATTTTCAGCTGAGGAAGATTAGCTTTATAAAGAGTTCAACTCTTCTACACCAACTTATTGAGTTCAAGTTTTTACCTAACTCTCTTTGAGATTTTATTGAATAAAAGCTGTGCTACTCCATCTGTGATCTAAAGAGAAGAATTTCAGAGGAGTTTGACATTCACCCGGTCAATAGAAAACAAAAATCACTTTCCAACGCTACGCAAAAACTAGTCTTAAATAAGAGAAGATCTGAGTTTGAGTGTTTTCTCTATCTTGTAGTTGGAATTTCAGTGGTTGTAACTTTTCATTGATTCAAGAAAATTTTGCGACTTTCTCTCCTTTTCAAATTTCTTCCCGTACAATAATATAGTGGATTTGCGCGCGGCACCATGGTTTTTTCCAATTTGGATTTTCAACGTAAAATTCTTGTGTCTTTGATTGTGTATTTGATCTTTATTCTTTCTTTTTCCCCACCTCATTTTCCCAACACCTAAATTAGTTATTCGTCTTATTTTAGGTTAAATTCGGGGCAAATCAGTTATTTACTAAAGTTTGATTTACATTGTTTTTGTTAATTGATGGGTTCTAATTTAATTAACGGCTTAAGAATTCTCAAATACTTGTAATGAAACAAAAATAAAGTTGGGTGCCTATCATTTAATCTGAGTAAACTTTAGGTCCATTTCATTTAATTTATCTCACATTTCACAAAACAAACTCTTGAAGATAACTTAAATTCCTATAAAATTTTTAAAAAAATAATATAATAAAATAAACGTCTTTATAACTTGAAAAATATAGAAAAAAACGTAATGCTTATTTAAATAGAATTTTAAGCATTCATTTTTGGTATCTGATTTATTATCCCTCTTCTATTTATGTAATTTTCATTAGAATAGAATTGGAAAAATTAGTATTAAAAAATAAATTAGAATTTGACATAAATTTTTTCTCATATATGCTTTATTTATTTTTTTTATCAATAATTAAACATGTCTAAACTGACAAAATATTTTGTCAAAAAAAAAAAAAAAAGAAACAAGGGATAGTTAGTATTTACATTTTTAAAGAAGAACATATATATACCAAATTTGATTTCTAAATGATTCATATTTAAATGTAATACAAAAACAAATCTTTTCTTACAATATATATATATATATATATATATATATATATATATATATATATATATATATATATATATATATATATATATATATATGTATGTATGTATGTATGTATGTATGTATGTATGTATGTATGTATGTATGTATGTATGTACACACACACACATATATGGAGTTGATCCCCTAAGAACAGTTCTTATGAATTTCTTGAGAAATTTGTGTGAGCCGTCTGATCTGATAGACCAAATCAAATAAAACTAGATCTCTATCAGATCTGATGACCCACATGAAAGTTTTTACAGAAATCCGTGAGAACCGTTTTTAAAGGATTAACTCACTATATATATATATATATATATATATATATATATATATATATATATATATATTATATATATATATATATATATATATATATATATATATAACTGAAATAAGCTGACATAGGAGGTTCTACCTCCCATGTCAGTGACATGGCAAAATCTCAGCCCCAGATCTGGGGCTGAGTAATAATAAGTGATAGGTTTTTTTTGTAAAAAGGCCACATTCACACTCTCCTCCCATCTCCTCTACGGCAAAAGAGCCATTATCCTCCCGCCGCCGCCATCCTCGCTGCCACTACCCGCAGCTCTCGATCCACCGCTGCAAGGGCGACAACGACAATAGCCGCTACTGTCTCTTTTTTCTTGTCCCCTCTTCTCTCTTCTCACCCCTCTCTCCCACCTTCATCTTCTTCCCCATTTCTTCTTCCTTTACCTTCCTCTCAATCTTTCTCATCCCCAGCTGCCCTAACCTCTCTCTCGATCTCGCTACCGCCCTAGCGTCGCCCTCATCTCAACGCTCTCGATCTTTCTCATAATCTCGTCCCAACCTTTCGATCTCTCTAGATTCACCACCCAATATGGGTGTGGGGTGGATTAGACTGCTGACAGTCCTTCTGATGGTGACGTCGATGTTGGTTGTTTATTTGTGGAGGAAGGTGAGGGGAGAAGAAGTGAGGAAGAAGAGGAAGGTGAGAAAGATGGGTGGGAAGAAAGAAGAAAGTACGAGAAAGAACGGGCGGGGTAGCAGTAACGACCACGATTGTTGCTGTCCTAGCCATGGTGGATCAAAAGCGAGAGAGAGAGAGAGAGAGGTTGGGACGATGAGAACGGCGACAGATTTCGCCGCCCCAACCTCTCTTTCAATCTCTCTTTCACTCAAGGTGGTGGTGGTTTTTTTGTAGAGGAAGTTAAAGGGAGAAGAAGTCAGGAAGAAGAGGAAGGAGAGATGGGTAGGAAGAGAGAAGAGGGGACAAAGAAGAAGAGGGGCCAATGGTGATGACCAGGGCTGTTACCACCCTTGCTGCGGCGGATCGAGAGTGACTGAGAGGTTAGGACAGCTAGGGTGGCGGCATATTTTGCCACCCCAACCTCTCTATCGATCTCTCCTTAGATTCACCACCCAATTTGGGTGGTGGGATGGATCAGACCACCAGCGACTGTTCTGATGATGGCACACTGTGGTGGTGGTTTGTTTGTAAAGGAAAGTGAGTGGAGAAACAGTAGGGAAGACAAGAAAGAAGGAGGGAGAGATGGGGGGGAAGAGATAAGAAGGGAAAAGGAGAAGAGGTGTCAACGTCGGCAGTGGCGGCGACGAGGGCGGGACGACAGTGGGGCAACATCTCTTCTGCCGAGGAGGAGATGAGGGGAGAGAGAGTGTATGGTTTTTTTATAAAAAAATCCCTCTCACTTATTATTATTCAGTCCGGATCTTGGGCTAAGGTTTCACCATATCAGCGACATAGGAGGTAGAATCTCCTATGTCAGTTGATTTCTAGCACTCTCTCACATAGCACACAACCTAATAAACTATTATATGAAATTTTCATGTTCTAAACAAAAAAAAAGAAGAAAAAAAGCTTTGATTGAAACTGACTCATATAGAGCAACCCGTTGCATTTGATCGAGCCAAACTTGCAGACAGAAAAATACAGAATTTTAGGAATAGTGCTAGGTTCTCGATGCTGCCTGTAGGCTAGGGCTAACGGATCGTGATCCACAGGGAGGGGCGAATGGAAGCTTTGTACAAGTTTCTTCTTTTAATTTACAAAAACCAATTTAAAAGTCTTTTTTTTTAAAAGGAAAAGAACATAAAACTATGTTAAGTTAAACAGATGTGGAAGATAGAAGATATTTGAAGTTATTTTAAATTAAAGGAGTTATTAAGTTAAAAAAGAGAAAGAGAAGAGGAAGAAATAGCAGAGGAAAAGTGTAATACCCCTCTCCCGGAATACGTACTTAGTTACGTATTCAGTCTTTCGATCGTATTTTCCGATTTACCATCCGTATTTGACCAATTTCAATTCCAAATATCATTTTCCAATATTTTAGATTTTATGTGATTTTCTGGAATTTTCTGGAATTAAAATGAATTTCTCCGAAGCCGGTGTCGGCCAGTACCGCTGGCCGATTTCCGAATTTTTTATCTTCCAACTGTTAGGATTTTTAGAAAGTCCTTTAGACTTTATTGCTTAGAATCATATTTCCTACTTATACACTTTTTCTGAGAATTTTATAAATTTATGAAAATTCTTTCGGAGTCGGTAAATAACTGATTCCGGGATTTTAATTAAAAATCTATACAGTATTTCTTCAAACGAATTTCACCATGAGTCTTCAAATATTATTCTTGATTTTTGGTAAAATTTTCAGACCAATCCGAGATACTTGAAATTCGGACCTTTTTTCAAAAATTGCAAAATTCCAATTCCACTTCATTTCCACCTCATTTCCCACTCACCACTTCACCTAACCCCACTCACTCTCTCCCTCTCCCACAGCCGGCCAAGTGGCCAAGGAGAGGACACTCACCTCACCCCCCTTTTTACACAAAACCCCCTCTCATTCCCTTAATTCCACCCTCTTTGCAAAATCCCAAATCCTATATAAGATTTCCCTTTTCACTTTAAACCTTTTTCCTCCTCATTTCTTCACAAGAGAAGAGAAGCTCCACAATCTCCTTCTCCCTCTAGCAAGAACCCTAGCTCCATGAACCCAATCTCTTCATCTCCACCTCAAGGCTTCAAGGACTTCCTCAAGGGCTTCATCTAGGGCTTCCTCAAGGACCTCAACTTCAACCATCATCCTCATCCTTGGATCAAGTCCCAATTAAACCTATCCAAGTGAGTATTCCACTCACCAAGACTTGTAATAGCCCTAGAGTACTTGTATCTACCCCTATTGCACACCAGGTAACCTAAAACCACGAATTTAGTCATCAAACACACTTCCAGAATTTCTGTTCTGTGCACTGTTTTTCCCCACGATTAGTCGACTTGACTTAGGACCTAGTCGACTAGAACACTTAGCTGAAACTTAGTTTTCTGGAAAAACCCAGTATTAGTCGACTTGCCCCAAATATTAGTCGACTAACAAACTCTCTGGAAACCCATGTTAGTCGACTCCTGAATTCACCTAGTCGACTAATCCATCTTGGACCAGAAAACCCAACTTTCTGTTTCAGCAGACTTAGTCGACTTAAGTGTCCATTAGTCGACTAGAACTCCCTATTAGTCGACTAACCTTCCTACCCTAGTCGACTAACTTTCCCTGAAACAGAATTCTAACTCTCTGTATCCCAATATTAGTCGACTAACCCTTACCCCTAGTCGACTAATCCTGACTGTGTGTCATAATTAATTTCTGTTCTGAATTTGGTTTTTATACTTGTTACATATGTATTATACCTTGCTTATTCATGCTTCAATACGGGCACAACATGACTTATTACTGGATGGATGTATCTCTTGTTACCTCATGACTTATTATTGCATATACTCGTTCCATGACATGTTAAACAATAATATCACCACTTGTCATGCCATCTCTTAAAACTAAGCATGATACACTTGACTTTTACATAAAAAGCACCAACTTACATATGGGTCGGGGGAAATATGCGGATATCGATACGTGTTCGTGTTTACAGTGGCTTTTAGGTATATTGTACAATTACTGTTCCGGTCTTACCTGTGGTACTCCAGGGGACCGAGGGGAGTGCTTTCTCCCTTTCCTGTTTACTGTCATGACAAGGGCATACATAAGTCCCTCCTGTTTAGCCTTGCGGCAGGTTCCGTCTTCAAGCAACGGAACAATCCTGGGCCGTGGTCCCGGGTATGCACGGGACCCACTGTAAACATAGTTCGTCGATACAACCGCTGTTTCCAATAACAACCTTGTTTCACTAGGATATGGATCTATGTGCTCTGGGACGCTGGGTCACATAGCTAGATATCACAGTAAGACAAGTAATAATAATAAGACGTTAATTGTAGATTTGTTGCATATGATCTTACCTTATTGAGTTTACATCGCTTGTTATTCATTGCTATTTATTGTAACTTCATTACCTTTATTCATGATCCTTATGTCACTTGACTATCTTTTATTTGTTATTATATGTCTTGACCCTTTGGATTTGCATATTCAGATTCCGAGGCCTGGGTCGAAGTGGAGCCATCCACCGAAGATCAGGCTTTCTTTAGTGAGCAGGCAGATTAGCTCCGGTCCTCGTGCCAGACTCTTCCTTTGGTTCACGGGATCTCCATCCATTTCGTGAGCATTTTTGTATTTTTGGTTATATAGGATTCATTTTGGACTTGGGTTGTGATAAAGGACACCTGTAAAGTGATTTTGCTTATCATAACTTGTATAACTTTGTATTTATCTTTTGTAAGTTGGCATATGAATATACCACGCTGTGTGTTGTACTCTGATACTTGTTGTACTTAATGCTTAGCGTATATACGTGGGGGCACCATCTGACCTACGTATATGCGTTGCAGTGACGTTCCCGTATCATTGGGATCGGGGCGTTACAGGTTGGTATCAGAGCCTAGGCTCTCAAACCTAAAAGTACAACCAAGTGGCAAATTCTAGTGATTTGCTAATGCCAACTACAATGTACAAAGTTATATAGTCCTCCTTGACTTCGTCCTTGATTCATTCCTCGTATCCTAAACTCCTTCCCTTTGTTTCCATTCCAGATCTTATCCCTTTCGGTATGGAGAGACGTTCGGGTCGCAACAATGTCGGGCAAGTACCGAATGGACCCGTAGGAGGAGAGGGTGCTGATATCCTGAGGATCATTCAGACTATGCTGGGAAACCAGCAACAGCAGATGGAGAATCAGCATCAGCAGACTGAGCTCCTCAGGCAGGAGTTGGCAGCCCCGAAGGAGCAGAAGCCGGGGAACATCTCAGACTTCCGACGGCTACAGCCGGCCGTATTCACGGGAGTCGAGAGGCCATTGGAGGCTGAACAGTGGTTAACAGACACCACCGATCTGCTGGACGCCGCCAGGGTGCCTAAGGAGAACCAAGTGGAGGTTGCAAAGATCCAGCTGAAGGACATAGCCAGGACTTGGTGGCTTGCAGAGGAGGCTCGCTTGAAGAAGCCTATCTCTTGGGATACGTTCTCCAAGAGCTTTTATAGCAGGTTCTTTCCCGCTACTGCTCAGAAGGACATGGAGGAGCAGTTCATCAAGCTTCAACAGGGGGATAGATCCGTAGATGAGTATGCTGCAGAATTTCTCAGGTTGAGTCGCTTCGCCCCGTACATGATAGCAGATGAGGAGAAGAGGGCAAGCCGGTTCCAGCAAGGTCTGCAAATGGACATTCAGATGTTCCTAATGCCCCATCATCTGAAGACCTATGCAGAAGTTCTCACCAGCGCTCGAGAGGTGGAGCGTGGGTTTGAGAGAAGCAAGGAGATCAGAGGAAGGACCAGGCCGTGAAGAGGCCGTTTGTACCGGTGGGTAGAGGAGGACCGTCCAGGGCAGCGAAGGTTCAGGCCAGGCAACCATTCAGAGCAGTTCCTTACCAGATGGCTCGACCAGGTCTTATCTGCAACTTTTGCCAGAAACCAGGACACTCTCAGCAGGATTGCCGGAGGGCAAATGGATTGTGTTTGGTGTGTGGAGCACGAGACCATGCCGTAGAGACCTGTCCTCACAGGAGAATGGGGTTTGCTAACCAAACCTTGCCGGCACCTCAAGGGCAGAATGGACAGAGGGCACTACCAGGGCCAGTTGGGCAGAGGCACCAGGGACCAGTGATGAGGAGAGCTCTTCCCCTTCTCCACCGCATGTTGCTCGCCCAGTGCAGAGAGGAGCCCGGACAGCAGCAGGGCGTGGCAGAGGTCAGGCCTACAACCTGACAGCAGAGGAGGCTGAGGCTTCAGAGGAGGTGATTACAGGTAACATCAGAGTTCATTCTATACCTGTTCTCGCTCTCTTCGATTCGGGTGCATCCCACTGTTATATCTCCGACCATTTTGTGGCTGTTCATTCCATACCTGTTAAGGCTTTAGACCACAAGTGGGAGATAAGTACCGGGAATGGGGTAGTTATATCTTCTAGAGTTTGTGCTGACTGTCCAGTGGAACTTTGTGGGAGACCTTGGCCATAGATATGCTCGTACTAGACACCAGAGGGTACGACGTAATCTTAGGCATGACTTGGCTCAGTCAGTACTATGCAGTGATTGACTGTAGAGGGAGGAGGATCAATTTCAGAATCCCGCATCAGCCGGAGTTCCAGTTTAGTGGAGAGGTGAAGCCTGCTAAGAAGGAGATTCAGATGACCACTTCGGAGGTTCTGAAGGGAGTGCCAGTGTGGGATGAGTTTCCAGAAGTCTTTGCTGAGGTCTCAGGGTTCCACCGGAGAGGATAATTGAGTTCTCCATTGATACAATTCCAGGAGCAGCTCCTATATCCAAGGCTCCGTACAGGATGGCACCGACAGAGTTGGAGATCTTGAAGAAGCAACTGCAGGAGTATTCGGACAAGGGATTGATTCGGCCAAGCACTTCACCATGGGGAGCTCCAGTGCTCTTGGCGAATAAGAAGGATGGTGGTAAGAGGCTTTGTATTGATTATAGGGAGTTGAACAAGGTCACCATCAAGAACAAGTATCCCTTGCCCCGGATTGATGACTTGTTTGATCAGCTTCATGGAGCCCGTGTATTTTCTAAGTTAGATTTGCAGTCGGGTTACCATCAGCTGAGGGTGAAGAAGGAGGATGTTCCGAAGACGGCATTCAGGACCCGTTATAGCCACTATGAATTTCTAGTTATGCCTTTCGGAGTCACCAATGCCCCTGCGGTTTTCATGGATTTGATGAACCGAGTGTTCTCGTCCTACTTGGATCAGTTCGTTGTTGTTTTCATTGATGACATCTTGATCTATTCCAGGAACAACAAGGAGCATGCAGAACACTTGAGGATCGTGTTGCAGACCCTCCAGCAGGAGCAGCTTCATGCCAAGAGGAGCAAGTGTGAATTCTGGTTGGACAGCATAGCTTTCCTTGGACACATAGTTTCAGCAGAAGGAATTTCAGTTGATCCTAGTAAAGTCCAGGCAGTGCAGAATTGGCCAGTTCCGAAGACGGTGACTGAGATAAAGAGCTTTCTTGGACTAGCCGGATATTACAGCGCTTTGTCCAGGATTTCTCTAGACTTGCAGCTCCGTTGACCAGGCTCACCAGAAAAGGGGAGAGATACATATGGACAGAAGATTGTGATGCAGCATTTGAGCAGTTGAAGCAGAGGCTTATCACAGCTCCAATCTTGAGGACTCCTTCAGGAAGAGGAGGGATGGTCATTTTCTGTGATGCATCAGGTAAAGGCCTGGGGTGTGTGCTTATGCAACATGATCATGTTATAGCATATGCATCTAGGCAGTTGAAGCCTCATGAGAGGAATTACCCAACTCATGACTTGGAGTTGGCAGCTGTGATATTTGCTTTGAAGATCTGGAGACACTACCTTCTGGGAGACAAAGTGTTGATATACACAGATCACAAGAGCCTCAAGTATATTTTCTCACAGAAGGAGTTGAATATGAGGCAGAGGAGGTGGTTGGAGCTTATGGCGGACTATGATATTGACTTGCAGTATCATCCAGGCAAAGTCAATACCGTTCCTGATGCACTGAGCAGGATGCCAGAGAACAGAGTGCTAGTCCACCTCACGCAGCAGAGGGAGTTGATTCAGGAATTCATCAGATTGGATTTGATGTTAGTGCAAGGAGGTGATAAGGCCGGGCAGTTCATGGCTTTACAGATCCAGTCATCATTGTTAGAGGAGATCAAGGAAGCTCAGAAGGAGGACCCCAGATTGCAGACATTCAGAGCTCAGGTGGAGGCTGGATTGAGGACGGATATCTGCATTCATCCAGATGGTGCATTGTATTTTGGAAGTAGACTTTGTGTTCCCCGAGGAGAAGTCAGACAGAAGATTTTGGAGGAATCACACAGTTCAGCGTATTTTATACACCCTGGGGGAAACAAGATGTACCAGGACCTGAAGAAGCACTTTTGGTGGAATGCTATGAAGAGGGAGATAGCCCAGTTTGTTGCCAAGTGCTTGGTTTGCCAGCAGATAAAGATCGAGCATCAGAGACCAGCTGGACTTCTTCAACCTTTGCCGATACCCGAATGGAAGTGGGAGCATATCACCATGGATTTTGTGACGGCATTACCTCGGAGTCCCAGGGGTAATAATGCTGTGTGGGTTATAGTTGATCGCCTCACCAAGTCAGCTCACTTCATACCATTCAGGGTAGGCCAGTCGACAGAGGTTCTGGCAGATAAGTATATGAAGGAGGTGGTTCGTCTGCATGGAGTTCCAGTTAGTATTGTGTCAGATAGAGACACCAGATTCAGATCTCATTTCTGGAGAGTCTCCAAGAAAGTCTGGGAACTCGTCTGAAATTCAGTACTTCTTATCATCCTCAACAGACGGACAATCTGAGAGGACTATCCAGATCCTTGAAGATATGTTGAGGGCTTGCATGATTGACTTTGGGGATCTTGGGAAGACCATCTTCACTTGGCTGAGTTTTCATATAACAACAGCTACCAGGCAAGTATTAAGATGGCACCCTTTGAGGCATTGTATGGTAGGAAGTGCCGATCACCGATTTGTTGGGATGAAGTCGGTGAGAGGAGTCTTTTGGGACCAGAGATTCTGATGCAGACTACAGAGAAAGTCAGGGTTATCAGAAATCATCTCAGGGCTGCTCAGAGTAGGCAAGAGTTGGGCAGACACTCGGAGAAGGCCATTGGAGTTCCAGGTTGGAGATCATGTATTCTTGAGGATATCACCTACCAAGGGGGTGATCCGGTTCGGTGCTCGTGGGAAGCTAAGTCCAAGGTATATTGGCCCATTCGAGATCCTGGATCGTGTGGGAGATGTGTCCTATAGATTGGCATTACCGCCATCTTTGGACGGGGTGCATAATGTCTTCCACGTGTCTCAGTTGAGGAAGTATGTCAGGGATGACAGCCATATTCTGGATCATTCCGAGCTGGAGCTACAACCGGATTTATCATACCAAGAACAGCCGTTGGCCATTCTGAATAGGAGTGTCAAGACACTGAAGATCAGAGCTATTCCATTGGTATTGGTGTCATGGAACAGGCATGCGCCAGGAGAGGCCACTTGGGAGCGTGAGGACGTTATCCGGGAGCGTTATCCTCAACTTTTCACATCTTGATTGGGTAAGACTCTTTTTCTTCTACTCTTCTTTACCGTTATCTTTCCTTGTATCCATATCTATCTGTTGCTATTCCTGTTATCTTTCACCTTATGAAATTTCGAGGACGAAATTTTTGTAAGGTGGGTAGATTGTAATACCCCTCTCCCGGAATACGTACTTAGTTACGTATTCAGTCTTTCGATCGTATTTTCCGATTTACCATCCGTATTTGACCATTTCAATTCCAAATATCATTTTCCAATATTTTAGATTTTATGTGATTTTCTGGAATTTTCTGGAATTAAAATGAATTTCTCCGAAGCCGGTGTCGGCCAGTACCGCTGGCCGATTTCCGAATTTTTTTATCTTCCAAACTGTTAGGAATTTTTAGAAAGTCCTTTAGACTTTATTGCTTAGAATCATATTTCCTACTTATACACTTTTTCTGAGAATTTTATAATTTATGAAAATTCTTTCGGAGTCGGTAAATAACTGATTCCGGGATTTTAATTAAAAATCTATACAGTATTTCTTCAACGAATTTCACCATGAGTCTTCAAATATTATTCTTGATTTTTGGTAAAATTTTCAGACCAATCCGAGATACTTGAAATTCGGACCTTTTTTCAAAAATTGCAAAATTCCAATTCCACTTCATTTCCACCTCATTTCCCACTCACCACTTCACCTAACCCCACTCACTCTCTCCCTCTCCCACAGCCGGCCAAGTGGCAAGGAGAGGACACTCACCTCACCCCCCTTTTTACACAAAACCCCCTCTCATTCCCTTTAATTCCACCCTCTTTGCAAATCCCAAATCCTATATAAGATTTCCCTTTTCACTTTAAACCTTTTTCCTCCTCATTTCTTCACAAGAGAAGAGAAGCTCCACAATCTCCTTCTCCCTCTAGCAGAACCCTAGCTCCATGAACCCAATCTCTTCATCTCCACCTCAAGGCTTCAAGGACTTCCTCAGGGCTTCATCTAGGGCTTCCTCAAGGACCTCAACTTCAACCATCATCCTCATCCTTGGATCAAGTCCCAATTAAACCTATCCAAGTGAGTATTCCACTCACCAAGACTTGTAATAGCCCTAGAGTACTTGTATCTACCCCTATTGCACACCAGTAACCTAAAACCACGAATTTAGTCATCAAACACACTTCCAGAATTTCTGTTCTGTGCACTGTTTTTCCCCACGATTAGTCGACTTGACTTAGGACCTAGTCGACTAGAACACTTAGCTGAACTTAGTTTTCTGGAAAAACCCAGTATTAGTCGACTTCCCCAAATATTAGTCGACTAACAAACTCTCTGGAAACCCATGTTAGTCGACTCCTGAATTCACCTAGTCGACTAATCCATCTTGGACCAGAAAACCAACTTTCTGTTTCAGCAGACTTAGTCGACTTAAGTGTCCATTAGTCGACTAGAACTCCCTATTAGTCGACTAACCTTCCTACCCTAGTCGACTAACTTCCCTGAAACAGAATTCTAACTCTCTGTATCCCAATATTAGTCGACTAACCCTTACCCTAGTCGACTAATCCTGACTGTGTGTCATAATTAATTTCTGTTCTGAATTTGGTTTTTATACTTGTTACATATGTATTATACCTTGCTTATTCAATGCTTCAATACGGGCACAACATGACTTATTACTGGATGGATGTATCTCTTGTTACCTCATGACTTATTATTGCATATACTCGTTCCATGACATGTTAAACAATAATATCACCACTTGTCATGCCATCTCTTAAAACTAAGCATGATACACTTGACTTTTATAAAAAAGCACCAACTTACATATGGGTCGGGGAAATATGCGGATATCGATACGTGTTCGTGTTTACAGTGGCTTTTAGGTATATTGTACAATTACTGTTCCGGTCTTACCTGTGGTACTCCAGGGGACCGAGGGAGTGCTTTCTCCCTTTCCTTTTACTGTCATGACAAGGGCATACATAAGTCCCTCCTGTTTAGCCTTGCGGGGTTCCGTCTTCAAGCAACGGAACAATCCTGGGCCGTGGTCCCGGTATGCACGGGACCCACTGTAAACATAGTTCGTCGATACAACCGCTGTTTCCAATAACAACCTTGTTTCACTAGGATATGGATCTATGTGCTCTGGGACGCTGGGTCACATAGCTAGATATCACAGTAAGACAAGTAATAATAATAAGACGTTAATTATAGATTTGTTGCATATGATCTTACCTTATTGAGTTTACATCGCTTGTTATTCATTGCTATTTATTGTAACTTCATTACCTTTAATCATGATCCTTATGTCACTTGACTATCTTTTATTTGTTATTATATGTCTTGACCCTTTGGATTTGCATATTCAGATTCCGAGGCCTGGGTCGAGAAGTGGAGCCATCCACCGAAGATCAGGCTTTCTTTAGTGAGCAGGCAGATTAGCTCCGGTCCTCGTGCCAGACTCTTCCTTTTGGTTCACGGGATCTCCATCCATTTCGTGAGCATTTTTGTATTTTTGTTATATAGGATTCATTTTGACTTGGGTTGTGATAAAGGACACCTGTAAAGTGATTTTGCTTATCATAACTTGTATAACTTTGTATTTATCTTTTGTAAGTTGGCATATGAATATACCACGCTGTGTGTTGTACTCTGATACTTGTTGTACTTAATGCTTAGCGTATATACGTGGGGGCACCATCTGACCTACGTATATGCGTTGCAGTGACGTTCCCGTATCATTGGGATCGGGGCGTTACAAAAAGCGTTATTTTTAAATGTGTGATTCTAAAACTAATGCTGAAAAAGAAAATAAAAAAGTACTTACCTATGTTGGTGAATCATATTGAAGAATAATCTTGAAATAATTGAAGCAGTAGAAAAGAATAAAGAAAAGCAGAGCTTCGGCTAGATCGAGCACAAAGAAGAAAAGTGAGAAATTTTCGTTGATTGTCACTTTCAATATAAGTCTTTTGAGAAAGGATTACAATAGTGTCACTCTATAATAGCTCTTCCTTTCTTTTAATCATATAACTCTCTCTAACCTAAGCCACAAAGAAAAAAATTATATTGAAAAAGAAAAAAATCCTAAACTAAAACTCTCTATGAAATTTCTCCCTTCGCCTCTGAGTATGCAGGTATTTATAGGAAGAAGATAAGGGATAAGAGTACAGAAATAAGGGAGCAAACGCTCCCTGATTCAAAAGCAAGGCAGCAGAAACGCGGCTTTTGCTGCATTTTTGCAGTAAAATCCTGGCCATTGGGCCAGGGTCTAGTGGGCGTGTGCCCGTCCACTTGTCCTCTATCCTTTTATCCTCTTGGATTTTGAATTTTCGTTTTAGATTTGACGATCTATCTCTTTATACTCAACGAAACCAATAGGATCTTCTTCTAATCTATTTTTTTCCTTGAATTTTGATGATATTAACTCATCTGATATACCCGATCTTCAGATAAGATTACTTTAAAAAACTCCAAATTTGAATCGATCCCCATTGATTTGAACTTTTAGATTTAATTGGATAATTGTCAATCTCTTTCTTTTCTTTCTTAATTACCTTTTTATGTCACTAGACATGTAAATACATCAAATAGTAAAGTTTTATTATAAATAAATATAAAAATGTGACACTTGTGATATTAATATGCAATGTACGTGTACAATCACACCCCCACACTTATCTTTTTCTTGTCCTCGAGCAAAATAAAGAGAAAAGAAAACTAAACTGATCTAACCTAACTCACTTTCGTAGGAATCACAGTTACCATTTAGCACATACAACAAACCGTTAAACCTCAAGGCTACCCCTGAAAAAATATTTGAAGTATTAATGTAAAAATTCAAGTA
>JAVJIF010025027.1:0-42645 GCA_038442645.1 Agave tequilana | reverse complement strand
AATATTAAAACGGTCGCAGTACCTGTTGACTGAATTTTCCTGCACACAAAAATTAGAATATTAGATTAAGAATAGATCGTGCGAGGAATCAGTTCTAATCCGCGGTAGCAGGGCTATGCGGGTCGTGATCCTCAAGGAGGGACTGCGATAGAAGCGTTAAGCAAGTTTCTCTAAAAATTTATCTTTTTTAGTTAATTTGTTAGTCACGATGGTATTTACAAAGAAAAGTGGTATTTACAATGAGTTGTTGGGAAAGAATATTGGAGAGGTGTGGATTTGATCTACAAAAAAGAAAAGAAAAGAAAAGAATAGAAAACTAACCTTGGTTGGAGAAAATATGCGAAACCTAACACTTTCTACCTTATTTCGGAGGCATTGAACGTATAAACCTTGGGATCGAACTCAGTCCGTTGTCGCATTAGGTCATCAAGCCTTGGGCAAGCATGAGTTGATACGCCTCGAGGAGGAGAACATCGCCATGGAATATCGTTGGAACCTACTAATCTTCGGTATACTTGTGGTTCGGTAAACGCTCGCGTGCTCGTCAAAGATCAACAAAAGAAACACAGTAGAAAAGAAAGAGAAAACAAAGAAAAGCAACGACATAAGAACAAAATAAAAATTACCTTTTTATTGATTACAATGGAAGAGAAGAGAATCATCTGTCGGTGTCACCCTCAACAAAGCCATCTCCCTCACTTACATAAAATTACAAAAAGAAAGAAAACCTAGAAGAAACCCTAAAAATCTGAACTTTGGCCCTTTGCTGGACGCTGGACTGTGTGTTGCAATGCAGGTGCTATTTATAGATGCAGTATGCCACAGAGTCCCGGACGAACTTGCCCACAAAAATTGGTATTCCATCTCATCTATATTGCCGCGGATGCGCGGCTTTTTGCCGCGCCTCCGCGGCAATCTGGTGGCAGATTGCCACGCGCTTTGGCGCGTGGCTTCTCCTGGTCCGTCCCTGTGGGCTTCTGCTTCTGGAATTTTAAATCCTGGCCTTTTAAATCTGGATTTTCGAGGTAACTTGGTAATCAAGTTACCCTTAATCCAGATTTCTTCAAATCTTCCTCCCACGAATTTCTTCTTTATCTTGGCCTTTTAATCTGATCCTGCAGGTGTTTAGGGTTGGATAGAAGTCCACCCTTCCCTAAACTTCAATAATTGCAACTCTAGCCCTTGTATATTTGCACTTTGACACTTGATATTTGCATTTTAACTCTTGGGCTTCAAATATGGGCTTTTGGGCTTCATTGGGCTTAATTTATTATTAAATCGATAATTCGAGGCCTGCACAAATAAATTACAAATTATTAATAAATGTGCAGAATAATATGAATAAATGTGCAATGCGATGGTATATATGATGATAATTATGCACTTTTGACTACCAATCACACCCCCACACTTATCTTTTTGCTCGTCCTCGAGTAAAAACAAAGAAAAAGAAAAAGTAATCTAACCTAACTCACTTTCGTAGGAATCACGATTGCACTTAGCACGTGCAACAAGCCGTTAAACCTCTAGGTTACCCTAGAGGACGAGTGTTTTCTCGTGAGGGTTTTCAGCGGATTGCACCCACAAAATCCATAAAAAGGAAAATATTTGAATTATATTTGAAGAGACTAAGTAGTCTATAAGTTTTTAGGATCCTCAATTTAATTCATTCTTCAACCTAGTCTTTATAAAGTCAATTGTTATTCATTTTAGGTAAGGATTAAAATTGAATTTCTAATATAGTCTTTTTCGTTACCAAAAGTCATACGCACCCTTGTGAATCTAGGTATTCCTTAACTTGGACTCTCATGCCTCTTTAGTATTTTTATAACATCATCTAATTTTCTTTCGTGTAAGTATCAAGGCTTCTTGAGGCCCTCATACCTAACTAATTGACTATAGATGTGTTAATATATATATATATATATTTTTTTTTTTTTGGCATGTATAACTCATCTAATTTTCTTTCGTATAGTATCAAGGCTTCTTGAGGCCCTAATACCTAACTAATTGATTATTAGATTTGTTAGTACATTTAAGTAATTTTTCCTTAGTTCCCTCGGACTTTCTAATCCACCCATGTAGCGAACTTAAAGTCGGTGGCTCCCAAACCAGTCGGCTTTAGGGCACCAAGTGAGAAAACACCCCGCGGACTCAAATTCGAGTGAATTAGCCCCAAAACTAAGGACTTTATTTTATTTACTCACCTTTAGGCATGAATACTTATGCTTCTTGAGGCACATGTATCAGCTTAATTGGTGAATTATTTTTTTTTTCTTTTTTTTATTATTATTTTTTTTTATGAGGCACAAGGTCTTTGTCTTAGAATCCTAGATATGCATTTGGTATGCACATTTCATTAAGGTAAAAATCAAGACTAATTATTTATTCAATTTCTCTCCTATACCTAAAATTAAACAATTTATTTATTTTGACCAAGTTTTTAGAAAATCTAATCATGATTTTCTAATCCTTAAAACTAACTTAGATTTCTTTCAAAAAATAAGTCAAAATATTTCCTTTTTATAACAATTTTTTTTTTTAAATTTTTTTTTTTATTAGCAATTTTTTTTTTTTTTTTTTTAGTTTTTACCTATGTTAGTATGTTAGTAAAGCCCACCCCCACACTTATCTCATGCATTGTCCTCAAGTATGAATGAATGCATATATGCATGAAACAGAACAAGGGAAGGCGGAAGTTACCTTAGGGTGGTGGTTCCGGAGGTGGTCTAATTGGTCCACGATATGCGGCCCAATCAAGATAACAGATAATTTGGTGGAACCCACCAGAAACTTTCCTTACATAACCCACTAAAATATATGTACAATCATGTTTAAGAATTTCCACCCCATCAAATTTCCAAATTTCATAATAAATTTCAGAGTTAATTGTCTCAACCTCCTTGTCCCAAAATGGAGAATGAAAGGATGGAATTATTGACTTGGACATTATAGGTGCGGGAACGAATACCGACTCAGGGAAGATGCTCAAATCAAGTAAGGGCTCAGGAGTCGGGCTAGGTTCAAGAAGTGGGTCCAAGTCAAAAAATTGAAACTCAAGTCCACAATCATCTTCCCACAATGGAATGTGACTCAATGGTGGTGATTCAAGTTCAGGAATGATAGATGTGGGAATCAAAACTGACTCTAAAATATTACCTAAGTCGGGTAACAAAACAGGAGTCAATAATGATTCAGGAATTTGAACTTGATCATAGATTTGAGAATCTAGGTCACATTCGAGTTCTAATTCGGGAAAGGAAAAACTTGCCAAATTATCAGAATTTGAAGTTTCGGCAAGTTCACAAGATGGTACTGAATTAGAAACTTGTTGTTCCAAGCAACTTGGTTCGTCGGCTCTAATCAAGTGGTCATCGATATCAG
Source organism: Agave tequilana (assembly GCA_038442645.1). NCBI lineage: Eukaryota > Viridiplantae > Streptophyta > Magnoliopsida > Asparagales > Asparagaceae > Agave > Agave tequilana. Next base: position 39,261 of record JAVJIF010025027.1, on the reverse strand, counting down.
AATCAGCCGGCCGGTGTAAGCATTCCACCATCAAATCTATGTCATGATCACGGGCTAATTTAGCCTCAGTCATGGCAGCTAGCATTCCTTCATAGTCGATAGGTGCTTCTTGTTGAAAATAGGAAGGGTACTTGTGATAAAGTTGTGAGTCGGTGGACTCACGTATCATCATGTCTAAAATTGATGGTGAATTTTGCTTGGACTTATTTCTACTCATCATTTCCCAGATAGATGGATTTCTATTCTGAATGGGTGGATCTGAGTATGAATTTTGGGAAAAATGTGGACTAGATGGATATGGAGGACAATTTGGTTGAGAATTAGACTCGGGGGACTCGAAACCCCATGAACTCTGTGACGAGTTGAAATTATTATGAAAGTTATAGTCATAAGATGGGGGGTGTGGTTATATTCATTCGGATAAGACCATTCCGGCACACTAGATTGGTCAAAGTTAGGGTATGCCGGGTTGGTAATATCCGAATAGTAGTTAGGGGTGTAATATGGATTAAAATTGGAATTATTATTATATGCCATATCACACCAACAAAACAAAACAAACAAATAAAAAAAAAAAAAAAAGAAAATTCTAATCTAAGTTAGGGTAGACCTATGACCTAGACGACTCCTAACTGGTTAGACTTTCCACGGGAGGTCGGGTGCAGACTTTGACCACAAGTTAATCAGCCAGGTCAGGGCAAGAGTGGTGGGAGGTTTTCCGTCAAAAACGTTCCTTAATTAAATAACCACCACACTTCGGGCTTTCGGCCTCAATCCCTTTCCTAGACACTGATTTGGCAGGAGTCAACTTCCAACACCGTTCCCCCTTAGGATAATCTCCTATTGAGTCCGAATGTCCCTAGGGCCAACGTCTACTAATTTTAGTTAGGCTTGGGTTAGTGAGTGCTTGGGATATGATTTTTGGGCTAAGGAAGGGTGATGAAATCCCACCTTATCTTGTTAATGGGTTATGCCCTTAAGATGAATTAGTGCAAGTGTACAAGAAATAGATAAGAATCACTCAAAGCAGAAATCAACCAAGAGATGAATCCTATTCTACATGCAATGCGTACGTACCTTGCCTCCAGCACTCTCAACAGTAAATAAAAATATTGAAAAGACACGTGCCTAATATGCAAACGTCTAATCAACTTTTAAACGATTACAACCAATTTTTTACTGTTGATTAAATTAGCAGGTATATGGTGAATAATACAGAAAGTTAAGTACTGCAGAAGCTGTATTTTGCAGAGCTGAAGAGCCTGCAGAAAACTGGTTAGGAGTCAACTCCTTTGTGCCGCGTTTGCGCGGCTTTTGCCGTGGGAACGCGGCACTCTGGAGGGATCCTGGGCTCTGCTTTCTTGAGCAGAGTCCCAGGTCCACTTATATGTCACTGCAGTTGCCAAAATATTGTTTCTTCACCTGTAACCTGCAACAGAAAAGAATAAAGAATAAGTTAATAATTAAAAATTTTTTTGTTTTAGAGATAACTTACCGTCCCTCCCCGGCAACGGCGCCAATTTGTTGACTGAATTTTCCTGCACACAAAATTAGAATATTAGATTAAGAATAGATCGTGCGAGGAATCAGTTCTAATCCGCGGTAGCAGGGCTATGCGGGTCGTGATCCTCAAGGAGGGACTGCGATAGAAGCGTTAAGCAAGTTTCTCTAAAAATTATCTTTTTTAGTTAATTTGTTAGTCACGATGGTATTTACAAAGAAAAGTGGTATTTACAATGAGTTGTTGGGAAAGAATATTGGAGAGGTGTGGATTTGATCTACAAAAAAGAAAAGAAAAGAAAAGAATAGAAAACTAACCTTGGTTGGAGAAAATATGCGAAACCTAACACTTTCTACCTTATTTCGGAGGCATTGAACGTATAAACCTTGGGATCGAACTCAGTCCGTTGTCGCATTAGGTCATCAAGCCTTGGGCAAGCATGAGTTGATACGCCTCGAGGAGGAGAACATCGCCATGGAATATCGTTGGAACCTACTAATCTTCGGTATACTTGTGGTTCGGTAAACGCTCGCGTGCTCGTCAAAGATCAACAAAAAGAAACACAGTAGAAAAGAAAGAGAAAACAAAGAAAAGCAACGACATAAGAACAAAATAAAAATTACCTTTTTATTGATTACAATGGAAGAGAAGAGAATCATCTGTCGGTGTCACCCTCAACAAAGCCATCTCCCTCACTTACATAAAAATTACAAAAAGAAAAGAAAACCTAGAAGAAACCCTAAAAATCTGAACTTTGGCCCTTTGCTGGACGCTGGACTGTGTGTTGCAATGCAGGTGCTATTTATAGATGCAGTATGCCACAGAGTCCGGACGAACTTGCCCACAAAAACTGGTATTCCATCTCATCTATATTGCGCGGATGCGCGGCTTTTGCCGCGCCTCCGCGGCAATCTGGTGGCAGATTGCCACGCGCTTTGGCGCGTGGCTTCTCCTGGTCCGTCCCTGTGGGCTTCTGCTTCTGGAATTTTAATCCTGGCCTTTTAAATCTGGATTTTCGAGGTAACTTGGTAATCAAGTTACCCTTAATCCAGATTTCTTCAAATCTTCCTCCCACGAATTTCTTCTTTATCTTGGCCTTTTAATCTGATCCTGCAGGTGTTTAGGGTTGGATAGAAGTCCACCCTTCCCTAAACTTCAATAATTGCAACTCTAGCCTTGTATATTTGCACTTTGACACTTGATATTTGCATTTAACTCTTGGGCTTCAAAATATGGGCTTTTGGGCTTCATGGGCTTAATTATTATAAATCGATAATTCGAGGCCTGCACAAAATAAATTACAAATTATAATAAATGTGCAGAATAATATGAATAAATGTGCGAATGCGATGGTATATATGATGATAATTATGCACTTTTGACTACCAATCAGTACCTCATAGTCTAAAGAGAAAACATTAAATATTTAAGAAATTGTTTTTAAAATAGATATAAACAATTAAAACCTGTTGATCGGCATGCAAAGATGTCAACCCTTCAAGATTTTCAATATTCTGAGAGAAAGTAGAACCAGATGAAATATCTTCCATATTAAGATCGCCGGTATACTGCTCAGACGTCGACATTAAATATTTTGCAGAAAAAAATTGAACTCAAAAGATTTTATATTTTCTGAAAAAAGTTTATCCTGAAACTAGATCTTTCAAAAAGAGATCAGGAAATAGGGTGAAAAGTAATTTATATCATATAAAGAGCGGCAAAAAATAAAGGGGGGAAAAATAATAATAAACAATAAGGAAAAGTTATCATAAAGGGTATTTGGTAATTTAACTTCTACCTAAAAGCGGGCCACAAGTCAGTGAGGTGACAAATTGAGCCACGTCACCGCAGGCTGAGAGAATACTCTCAGCCCGCGGGCTGATATACATTTTTTCTCATATATATATATATATAATATATATATATATATATATATATATATATATATATATATATATATATATATATATATATATATATATATATATATATATATATATATATATATGTATGTAGTATGTATGTATTCTCATACACCCATCCTCTCTCTTTCATCTCTTCTTTTATTCTTCTTCATAAAACCAACGCTAGAAACATAGCACACCCGTGCCCTCCTCCTTGGCTGGCGTCCCCAAGCCGCCACCACCACCACCAAATCAACATTATATCTTCTCCTCCACTCCCTCTCTACCAACACCAACTCCACATGCCTTTCCCGCCACCTCCTTTCTTCTTTCCCACCAAAACCCATTCTTACCACCATCTCCCCACCACATACACCACTACATCCACCACCAACCTGACCAAGCTCTCCTCCTCGGTAAGTTCTCTCGTTCTAGCCATCACTTGCTTTTCGAAATAACATTTTGTCAACCCCAAAATCTTCCCCTTCTACTACACTTACACCTTGGCACCCTCCTCTTCCTCCTCCACCCCTCACTGCCAGCCACCAGGCTGCCGTCCAGCCTCCAGCTTGCCTTCTTGCCTATGGCTTGCCTTCTTGCAGCTGGCGTCGGCACCGCTCGGCCAGGCCGGCCAGCCACCTCCCCTTCCCTTTTCTTTCTTTCTTTCCTTCTTTCTTTTTCTTTCTTACTGTTCCCTATTCTGCACTCTCTCTGTGTCTTCCTTACTAGCCCAAAGGTCTTTCATCGAAGTTAAGTTACTAATGATCTTGTGTTTATATAGTTTTAGATATTGATCAAGATCTTAGTAGGTATTTAGCTTCAAAAAAGGTTTCAAAGTCAAGTTTTGGAGCTAACACGTATTGATTCAAGAGTCGCGTGTCTAAATCATATCAAGTACTCGAGAGGAGTCAAGCTTTGTGGATCGTGTTTGGATCGAGTCGTCTTGGAGAAGAAGATCGACAAGAAGACTTCGATCTAGGTTTGTTTTTTGTATTGTTTAGATCTTATAAAGGATAGAATAATTTTGAGTTGCTCAAGTTCCCACACACACAATTTTATGGTTTTGGTTTCGGTTTAACCGTTTCGAATTTTCAAGAATACATCTTATAGTTTCATGAATAGATTTCATCAAAACAAGCTTACATGGTTTAATGCGTATTGAATTTCATCCATATACATCTATGATTCATATATTTAGAAAAACTTATTTTGATGTATCTAGTTCATGGTTTCAAGTTTTTTTTTTAACAAAACTTAGTTTGGGATTTATTGTCAAAAATATAGATATATCATTTACAATGTGTATTGGATTCTATCTATACACACTATGCTCCAGTGTATTTCTATATCTTATTTTTATTATTTATACAAATTTTGGAGAAAACAAATTTTCATTTCAAAGTCTCTAAGTTTTTGGAAAACGCAGTTTTTAGTTTAAGACTTAATTTCTATACCTCAAAAATAGTTCAAATAGTTTGTAATATGTGTTGATTTTTGATCACTCATATTTGTAATTTAATATTTATATGAATTTATTTTTGTGAAATTTAGGGAGTTTTATGGGAATTTATAGGTATTTTTCAAGACCAAATATTTCATCTTATAAACCCTGGTTTTGTGGTGCCAATGGTCGACCGACTGGTCGACTGAAGCTAAGTTCGGTCTGAAATCATCTAGAGGGGGGGTGAATAGGTGATAATCCTAATCAATGCACAAATTTAAAATGTTATGATGCAACGATCACCCGAAACAAGATTAGAAGCCGAATACCCCGTGAAGGGCTCTGAACTCCTTCCTTGTGATTCTTCTAGATAAGAGTTTGAGGTACGCAATGCAATCTTGTTGTGTGAGCATTGATCGACAATATAACAATGATTATGAAGCAAGTGAATATAGCAATGAATATAAAGCAAGTAAATGAAGCAAGTAAACCAATCGCAAACACAAAGATTTGTTTCGAGGTTCGAGCACCCAGCTCTACGTCCCCGCCTTCACCCAGAAGGATTTTCCAACCGCTATAACTTTCACAAAGAGTTACAACCGCACCGGAGTACCCAACTCCTCAATCACACTCCTCTAGTCCAGAGGTAGTGGAGCCACAAATACAATGATTTCTTGATGATCAAAAGACCACAAACTCTCTTTTGAAAAACCTTTTTCCCTTACAAAAACCCTATAGAATAATGTGTAGGATTGAAGCTCAAGTATCGTAAGTGAAAAAGAGAATAAATATGAAGAGAGTTTTGAACCAAAAACTTCAATAAAGAAAGAGAATTTTGAGCACAAAACAGAGAATAAAAAATTCTTTTGAAAGCCTTTAAACTTGAATTCTTTTGCAAATGATTGTTGTGATTACCTCAACCCTAAACATCCCTATTTATAGGACAAGGGTAGGGATAAAAGAGTAAACAATTATAATAAGTAATTAGGAAATTTCTGACAAAAAATCATCCCCTAAATTCGTTTAAAGAGAAAACACACGTTTAAAAACGTGTTATATCAACTAGCTGTTGACCGGCCGGTCAATCGGGTTTTTAAAAAAATTTTGCCGTTGCCGGCCCACGGTCGACCGAAACAAATAGAGAGTAGAGGACTTTCAGTCGGCTGAAGCTCGGTCGACCGAAATGGGGTCCGGTCGACCGCCGGTCGACCGGGAAACGTGCACACATGCACGAACCCAAACGGTCAGATTCTCGGTCAACCGGTCGATCGACCGTTCTAACCTGAAACAGAGCCGGTCGACCACCAGGTCGACCGCAACAGGCCAAAACAACTGTTTTGAAAATTGTTTTGAAGATCTTGATAATTTTCATAGTACTTTTGATCATGACTAGGTATAATATACAAAATAGAGTTTCTAAGTAATAAAATATAATTAAAAACAATTTTGTATATTGGAGAAATTTCTTTTAGAAATCATGTGCATAAAAACTTGTGTGTAGGGAATATTGAGCTTCAAACCTATTCACTATTCTTTAACAAACTATAACTATAAAAACTAAGAAATAAAATCCCTGAGCCACAATGAAGTCTCTGAGCCATGCTATACCAAGCTAGAGCCTTCTCTTTTATGAAAACTTCCTTTTATGAAAACTTCCTTTTGCGCCATTTGCCTTTTAGCTTGCCTTAAGCATCATAAACCTTGCAAACCTTGCAATAGCTAAGAAAGGCCATCATGAATAGTACTAACCTGAAACACATTCTAAACAACTAATTAGTACCATATAGCTTCTATGTGTTATGTTATCATCAAAACTCAAACAAATGAAGAATGTAACCTTTTCGGGCCAACAATCTCCTCCTTTTTGATGAAGACAAAACATATAGGCTATATCACAAGATATAAAAGATGACAAAATATATAGGCTATATCACAAGATATAAAAGAATCACAAGATATAAAAAGAGAGGTAAAATTCTCCTTCAAATAATGCTCTATTTAAACAAGTATAAAACAATTCATTAAAGAGAGGTAAAACTCTCCCTCAAATAATGCTCTATTTAAACAAGTTTAAAACAATTCATTATGAAAAAAATGAAAACCAAAAACCAAAAACCAATAAAACTCTAAATCTTCTCCCCCTTTTTATCATATATCAAAAAGGGACAAATTAGCAAGAAAACTTTCTTATTCAATAACACAAACATTAAGTTCACCACATATAAAGAAAATTTATTATAATCAAGTGGTTTAGTGAAAATATCGGCAAGTTACAAATTGGAAGAAACATAATCAATCTAAATATCACCTTTCTCAAAATGATCTCTAAGAAAGTGATATCTAATCTCAATATGCTTGTCTTACTATGTTGATTTGCATTCTTAGTCATATGTATAGTACTAGTATTATCACAAAATATTTTTATATGGTCATAATGCAAATCATAATCAAAGAGAGTATGTTTCATCCAAAGGACTTGTACACAACAAGCCCCTGCCGCAGCATACTCCGTCTCGGCGGTTGAAAGGGCTACCGAATTTTGTTTCTTATAAGACCATGAAATAAGAAAATTACTAAGAAATTGACATGTTCCACTAGTACTCTTCCTATCCACTCTACAACCCGCATAGTCGGCATCCAAAAAACTCGTCATTGAGAAATCTCTGATTTTCGAATGCCAAAGACCCATTCCAATAGTGCCCTTAATATAACGAATGTTGCATTTTACCGCAATTAAATTAGATTCTTTAGGACACGATTGGAATCAATCACAAAGACACACACTAAACATGATATCCGGCCTACTAGCTGTTAAATATAACAAACTACTAATAATGCTTCTATACAACTTAATATCAACACACTTACCTTGTTCATCCTTATCAAGCTTGGTGGTTGTGGCCATAGGAGTGTTGCAAATTTTTGAGTCTTCAAGCCCAAATTTCTTGATGAGTTCCTTGGAGTATTTGGCTTGACATATGAATATCCCATCGCGCATTTGCTTAACTTGGAGTCCAAGAAAATAATTTAATTCACCCATTAATGACATCTCAAATTCACGTTGCATGCTTTGTTCAAATTCTTTGCAAAGTAACTCATTAGTAGAACCAAAAATTATATCATCAACATATATTTGAACTAATAGAATGTCACTATTCACATGCCTAGTAAATAATGTGGTATTTACTTTGCCTTTAACAAAATCATTTGAAAGAAGAAAACTAGAAAGCCTTTCATACCAAGCTCTTCGAGCTTGTTTTAAACCATATAACGCTTTATCAAGTTTGAAAACAAAATTTGGATGAACATGATTACAAAATTGGGAGGTTGTTCAACATAAACTTCCTCATCAATAAAACCATTTAAAAATACACTTTTTACATCCATTTGAAAAGTTTAAAATTTTTAAAAGATGCATAAGCTAGTGTGATCCGTATGGCTTCAAACTATGCTACGGGTGCAAAGGTCTCCTCATAGTCGATTCCTTCAACTTGAGTGTAACCTTGGGCCACTAACCTAGTCTCATTCCTAATAACATTTTCTGACTCATCCAGATTGTTCCTAAAAATCCACTTAGTACCAATTATTGGTCTATCGTGGGGTCTAGGAACAAGGTGCCAAACTTGGTTGCGCTCAAATTGATTGAGCTCTTCTTGCATAGCTAGCAACCAATATGAGTCACCCTTGGCTTCGAGGATGTTTTTGGGTTCAAAATAAGATATGAATGCAAAGTTACCGCACAATTCATGGAGCTTGGAGCGAGTGGTTACCCCTTTTTATACATCACCTATGATGAGATCTTTGGGATGATTTGTAGCGTATCTCCAATCTTTAGGAAGTGGTTGAGAGTTTTCCACTTCATCCTTTTGAACTTCACCAATGGATTCTTACTTTTCTTCTTGAATGGGTAAGTCCTTCAAGGATATTTTCTCCATGTCCTCACCTAATGTATTAATCTCTACAATATTCTCAACAATAGTATTAGATTCTTCAAATTTAACATGCATAGATTCTTTAATAGTATGAGAAGATTTATTGAATACTCTATAAGCTTTGCTAGTATTAGAATATCCAACAAATATTGCTTCATAAGCCTTAGCATCAAATGTACCCAAATTGTCTTTAGTATTCAAAACAAAACACTTACATCTAAAAACTTTAAAATTTGAAACATTTGGTTTTCTTAAATTATAAATTTCAAAAGATGTTTTGAAAGTATTTTTACACAAATAAATATGGTTTGATATGTAGCATGTGGTGTTTAAGGCCTCGGCCCATAGGTATTGAGGGAGACAATATTCACTTATCATAGTCCTAACCATTTCTTGAAGTGTTCTATTCTTCCTTTCAGCTATTCCATTTTGCTGTGGAGTTCTAAGACATGACATTTCATGCTTAATTACCTTTTCATCACAATAAGTCATGAAGAGTTGGTTAACAAACTCACCACCTCTATCACTTCTTATCTTTAAAATCGAAAAAACCCTTTTCTTTTTTAACCCTTTTTCGAAAAATCTTAAAATACGAAAAAGTTTGATCTTTGTGTTCCAAAAAGAAAACCCAAGTGAATCGAGAAAAATCACCGACTAAAATAAAAACATATCTACTTCCATTTAAACTTTTTAGTTTTAGTTGGTCCAAAAAGATCCATGTGAACCAATTCTAATGGCCTAGCTGACATGATATCCTTGATTGGTTTGAAAGGAGACTTGGTTTGTTTCTCAAGTTGGCACGCGCCACAAATGCGGTCTTTTTCAAACTTCAAGTAAGGAATACCCTTCACCAATTCCTTAGAATTAATTCTAGCAAGGTGATCAAAAGATGCATGTCCTAATCTTCTATGCCAAAGCCATAAAATCTCATCAAAAGCATTCAAGCATTTAGTAGAATAATCCAAATTAAGCATATCAATAATATAGACATTATTTTCACGAAATCCGGTGAGAATACAATCATTAGTTTTACAATCAAAAAATTTGCAAGAAGAATCATCAAACACAACTTTAAGACCACGATCACAAAGTTGACTTATACTAAGCAAGTTATGTTTAAGTCCATCAACAAGAACAACATTTTCTATTAAAGGAGATGCACCAATTTTAATGTTACCTATACTGATAATGATGCCCTTGGAGTCATCTCCGAAGGTGATGGTGCCACCTTCAATGTACCTTGATAGGGTTGTGAAGTTGTTGATATCCCATGTCATATGCCTTGAATAACTACTATCAAGGTACCACCGCTCCTTACGTCTTGGAGCCTTGGTGTGTACCTACATCAAATAATTTAAGACATGATTTTAGCACCCATATTTTCTTGGGTCCTAAAGAGTTAGTGTCTCGAACCCACACAAGATTATTTGTCCTACTTACATGATCATAGCAAATTTAGCTAGATGACCATTCTGGCTACAATAAGTGCATCTATAAACTTTTTCATATTTAAATGCATAATGAGTATGCGGCTTGCGAACATGTGAATTGTGAGCATGAGTAGCTTTAACTTGAGCGATATGTGAAGTGTTGGCATGATGAGCATGATAATTTTTAACATGAGTTGATTTATCATTTTTAGCATGTGAAATGTGCAAATGCTTCTTTGAAAATATTTCCTCTAATTTAGTAGTATTAAAAGCACATTCTTTTAAGACATTTCCAAAATCATTGATTTTTGTTTTTAACAAAGATAATTCATTTTCATCAATTTTTAGAAATTTAGCTTTACAAGCAACTTTATAAGCATCAAACTCTCTTTTTGTTGAAATAAGATTACAAGAAAGTTCATCCTTTTCTTTTGAAGAAATTGCAAGTTGGTTTTTAAGTATCTCAATTTCCTTTTTCAATTTAAAACATTCTAATTTTTTATCATGAAAACTTTCAGAAAGTTCTACAAAAGCATGTTCTAACATTTCTCTACTTATTTCATTTTCTTCATCAAGTGGTTGAGTAGTTGCCTTGGGTGTGTTTGCCATGAAACACATATTTGCCGTGTCGACTTCATCTTTGGATTCACTTTTTGAATCCCAAGTTGCTTTGTATACTTTCCTTTCAACCGACCTCTTTTGCTTCAAGGAGGAGGTCATCTTTTTCTTGAAATCGGGACAATCGGCCATGATGTGTCCGGGTTTCCTACAATTGCAACATATGATTCTTTTTTCCTCCTTCCCTTCCCATCTCTTTCTATAATTGAACTTGTTTTTATGGTACATTCTCTTAACATTTCTCACAAGGAGAGATAGCTCTTCATCCTCTTCTTCATCGTCGTAGTTGGTAGAAGAAGACTTGAAAGCTATGGACCTTTTCTTTTGAGGTACCGCTTCTTCTCTACCTTTCTTCTCCATCTCATGAGTCTTTAGATTGCCGATGAGACCTATGAGCTCCATCTCATCTTTGTCATTCAACTCCTTCAAGGTGGGAGCTTTGATTTCCTATGACGAGGGAAGGGCACGAATCACTTTACGCACCTTTTGGTCGTTGCTTATATCATCACCTAGAGAAGAAAGAGCATTGGTAATCTTAGTAAACTTTGTAATCATATCATCAATAGATTCATCTTCTAGCATTTTAAAACTTTCATATTGAAAAAGCAAGCGATCTATTTTAGCTCTCTTGACTTGTGATGTCCCCTCATAAGTGACCAATAAGTGTTGCCAAATCTCAAAGGCGGATTTGCAATGGATAACCCGTGTTAGATCATCCTAATTCAAAGCTAAGAGTAGGGCATTTTGAGTCTTAGAGTTGCCTCATATTCCTTGAAGGTGAGTTCGGATCAAGTGTCCTCTTCACTTTTGGGTCTACTATAGGGCTTGGTCAAGGACTTAGCAACTAGACTACTTAGAGATTGTAGAAAAATAGTCATCCTAACTTTTCATATGAGAAAGTTGAGTCCATCAAATTTGGGAGGGGTCTTAATGTTACCGGCCATCTTTACTAGTGTATGAATGAAAATTATGCAAATAGTGATTAGCAAATTTTAGGATCTCTCTAAGGATGTGAAGCCAAAAACTAGAGTCCTTACACTGATACCAATTGAAATCACCTAGAGGGGGGTGAATAGGTGATAATGCTAATCAATGCACAAATTTAAAATGTTATGATGCAACGATCACCCGAAACAAGATTAGAAGCCGAATACCCGTGAAGGGCTCTGAACTCCTTCCTCGTGAGTCCTCTAGATAAGAGTTTGAGGTGCGCAGTGCAATCTTGTTGTGTGAGTATTGATCGACAATATAACAATGATTATGAAGCAAGTGAATATAGCAATGAATATAAAGCAAGTAAATGAAGCAAGTAAACCAATCGCAAACACAAAGATTTGTTTCGAGTTCGAGCACCCAGCTCTACGTCCCCACCTTCACCCAGAAGGATTTTTCAACCACTATAACTTTCACAAAGAGTTACAACCGCCCCGGAGTACCCAACTCCTCAATCACAGTCCTCTAGTCCAGAGGTAGTGGGGCCACAAATACAATGATTTCTTGATGATCAAAAGACCACAAACTCTCTTTTGAAAAACCTTTTTCCCTTATAAAAACCCTATAGAATAATGTGTAGGATTGAAGCTCAAGTATTGTAAGTGAAAAAGAGAATAAATATGAAGAGAGTTTTGAACCAAAAACTTCAGTAAAGAAAGAGAATTTTGAGCACAAAACAGAGAACAAAAAATTTCTTTTGAAAGCCTTTAAACTTGAATTCTTTTGCAAATGATTGTTGCGATTACCTCAACCCTAAACATCCCTATTTATAGGACAAGGGTAGGGATGAAAGAGTAAACAATTATAATAAGTAATTAGGAAATTTCTGACCAAAAACAATCCCCTAAATTCGTTTAGAGAGAAAACACACGTTTAAAAACGTGTTAAATCAACTAGGCGTTAAGGCTGAAATCCAGCCATGGTCGACCGGCCGGTCGATCTGGTTTTCAAAAAATTTAGCCGTTGCCAGCCCACGGTCGACCGCCCGGTTGACCGAAACAAATAGAGAGTAGAGGACTTTCAGTCGGCCGAAGCTTGGTCGACCGAAATGGGGTCCGGTCGACCGCCCGGTCGATCAGGAAACGTGCACACATGCACGCACCCAAACGATCAGATTCTCGGTCAACTGGTCGGTCGACCGTTCTGACCTGGAACAAAGCCGGTCGATCGCCCGGTCGACCGCAACAGGCCAAAAGCAACTGTTTTGAAAATTGTTTTGAAGATCTTAATAATTTTCAAAGTACTTTTTATCATGACTAGGTATAATATAGAAAATAGAGTTTGTAAGTAATAAAATATAATTAAAAACAATTTTTATATTGGAGAAATTTCTTTTAGAAATCCTGTGCATAAAAACTTGTGTGTAGGGAATATTGAGCTTCAAACCTATTCACTGTTCTTTAACAAATTATAACTATAAAAACTAAGAAATAAAATCCCTGAGCCACAATGAAGTCTCTGAGCCATGCTATACCAAGATAGAGCCTTCTCTTTTATGAAAACTTCCTTTTATGAAAACTTCCTTTTGCGCCATTTACCTTTTAGCTTGCCTTAAGCATCATAAACCTTGCAAACCTTGCAATAGCTAAGAAAGGCCATCATGAATAGTACTAACCTGAAACACATTCTAAATAACTAATTAGTACCATATAGCTTCTATGTTTTGTTATCATCAAAACTCAAACAAATGTAGAGTGTAACCTTTTTGGGCCAACACGGTCGACCGACTAATCGATCGACGTGCACAAAAGTGCACAAAATTTAGCGATCGACTGAACGGTTGACCGATCCAGAAAGTTTGCTCTCTTGATTTGGCTACGGTCGACCAAGCGGTCAACCGGCCCAGAGAGGGGGCTCTTTGGTTTTTGCCACAGTCGACCAGGCGGTCAATCGAAAGGTTTAGCCTTAGGGGCAGTCGACCGGGCAGTCACCCCAACGGTCAAAAATTTGACCATTAGCTGGTCGACAAGCGGTTGACCGGCAGGCATTCTGGCCTGGTTCTGAGCCCCAATGGCTATATTTTAGATCTCATATAAATTGAGGTCCTTGAGGCCAACTTTAGACAAGATTTCTAAGGGCAATTTTTCTCACCTTCTCAAGTGTTTTTAATAAAGTTTTCAAAAGAAGTTTTTGAGCCAAAACTCTTATTTTTTTTATTTGTTTCAAAGTTTTTAGAAAATCAAAGAAAAACAAGCTTTGGGAATTTTAGTTTTGTTCTTAATTTTCATATCTATCAAGAAGTTTTTTCCAAGTATTTTCTTTATTGTTTCTTTTCCAAACACTTTGTTTTCTCACATACTTGAGCTATTCATTTCAAATCTATACTCTAATTTGTATTGTGAGAAGAGTTTTGTTTGTGATCCTTTGTGATCACCAAGAGATTGTTTGTAATCTTTGTGATCACCTAGTTGTAATCTTTTTCTTTTCTTAATGCCTCCCTCTTGTGTAGAGGTGTGCAAGAGAGAAAGAGTTGTGTACTCTCAGTGTTGAGTTGTAATTCCTCGATGGAGGTCCCTTTGTGAAGGATCCTATAGTGGATAATTAAAATCCTTCTGTGTAAAAGCAGCAGTAGCTTGAATCTCGAAACATATCCTTGTGTTTGCGTTTGATCTTCATCTCTCTGCATTGTTATTATTGTTCATATCCATATATATGCTAGATATTATTTGTCTGCTCACACTTATGTTCAATCAAGAGAGCTATTAAAGCACCTCAACTCTTAATTTAGAGAAATCGTGAGGAGTAGATCCAGAGCCCTTCACGGGAAATTCGGACTCACTCTTGATTAGACTTTATCTGTTTGCAATATATTTTTTAATTCTGCATTATTTGTCTTAGATTAGCATATACACCTATTCACCTCCACTCTAGGTGTACTTTCAATTGGTACCAGAGTAAGTTCTGACATTCGATTCAACCACCTAGGAGTGAGATCCTCATTTGCTAATCTATTTGTTGCTTTGCACACATATTATTTTATACTCATGGATTTTCTTGCTCCTCCCATGTAAATATTAACATGTGAAAATGTAAGATGAGTGCATACCTCATAGCCCTAGGATTGCATGTCTTTCTTGCCTCTACCAAGAAATCTTATCTTGCTAATGACAAGTACTTAGAGGCTAATACACAAGCATTGCATGCACTTAGGCAAACATTTAGCAAAAAAATTTTTCTATAGTTTCTCACTATGATTCTGCTCTTGCAATGTGGAGCACATTGATTTCCCCCAAGGAACAAATGACACACATTTTGGAGAGAGAACAATGAATAGATGAGTCCGATCAAGCTTGCTTCATGATCCAAGTGAATGATTCCCTTAAGGTAACTTCAGAATCTCATCTCGACGATTATGCTAGCTCTTCTGATGATCATAATAGTAGTATGGATGCCCATGCTTTAAATGAAGAGCTTCCATGTTTTGTGAAAACTTTCTTTTAAAATACAAACTTTTAAAAATCAAGAGTTTTGATTTAAAAAAAATAATAAGAATTTATTTTCAAAACTTGATATGGTTTTACAAGAGAAGGTTGAGGTTTCAAATGAAAGGGATTCATTGAAAACCCAACTTGACCTTGTTTTAAAACAAAATAAGATATTAAAAATAAAAATGATTTTGATGAGGTTTTAAAGAAAAATGGTATTCTGTCTTCAAAACTAGATTTTGTTTTAAAAGAGAACGATTCTTTGAAAAACAAATTGCTTTGTTTCAAAAGAATTGGATTTTGTTCCAAAGGAAAAAATCTTTGAAAAATGATTTAGATTCTCATTCTTGTCATGTTCCTATTGATTCATCTTCTCATGATAAGAATAGTGTTTGCTCCACATCATCTTCCATTGATAATGATATTTGTGGTTTGAATAAGCGTATAGATTGTCTGGGCTCCACTATGAGCCATTTGTGCCATGAACCACATATGATTCGAATCTATATTTTAGAAAAAACATGTTCCATATATTCATATACATCCATTACGGCATACACATGCTCATCATGCTCACACACATGATTCTTTGTATGTTAGAGTGTACACTTGTACACATTGTAGTTATAAGGGCCACCTTATAAAATTTTGTTAAGATAGATTAAATACCTTAAATTTTGCAAGTAAACATGTTTGGGTTAGGAAAGGAGCTACCCTCATGGACCTAAGAAAGTGTGGATACCAAAATTCATCCCTATTTAATTTGATGTAGGTATGGGCTCTCACATAATGTGAGAATATTGGTGCCTTGATGGTGGATGCGTTTCGAGCTAAATGGTCATATTTTTGGATGCATTACTTTCAATGAAAGTTTGGCGGGAGGACTACCATAGTTTGGAGATATAGATATTAGTTCATTCGGTTTGGTAACTATCTCTGACTCCTTATTTATGTTTACATATTTTCATTGATGATTTTTAGGAAGACATGATTTTCATATTCATTATGGATAAATACAATATTTATTAGACTTGTGCTATACATAGATGGTATTTGAGATACATTCATGTTTATATGAATTCATATTTTTGTGTTCTCACTATTATTTAACTATGTGTGCATATCCTTATTGAAATGGCACTTGCATTTACATTAATGATTTCATGACCATGTTTTGATGTTTTGAGCACTTCATGTTTTGATTATATGTTTAGATGTAATTTTTATTAAAACTTGTGCTTATACTTATGCAAGTAGTGAGCTACACTTTATTATTATGTTTGAGTGCTTTATTACTCAGTGTACTCATTACATGTATTTGTATAACTTAGTTTTGATGATTCTTACATTTACACTTGTATTATCTATTTTGTACATATTTTCATAAAATATGTTTTGCTTTATGTATATGTAAATTTTGACCAAAACTATATGATATACATGTTCTATCCTTGAGTCACTTATATTACATGCCCTATACTATTTTTGTGGACTCAATTCATTTTTAGATATGTGTGTATACTTTAGTTTTGACAAAACATACATACCTTGAAGTTTGGTTTTGTTATGATGAAAATTGAATTTTTATGATTTTCATGTTTATGATAAAGGAATTTATTTGTTTTGATTGAGCTTCATTGTCTTATCTCCATGATTATGATTACTACATGATTTTTGAGCACTCTATGTATATTTTGTGTTTACTCATGATTTTATTTTCATGAGCTCATCTTTGTACTTTATAAATCTTGAGTGTCAATTTTGTGTAAGATACATTTTTTTCATGAGATACATATTTTGATTCATCTTGAACTAGTTTTTCAAAAACTATTTTAAACTAGTTCTTCACATGGTAGTGTTTTAATTCTATAGAACTATTTTAAATTATTACTTTTGAAAACTTTTACCCTTTAAGGGCGGTTGGTTGGGCGATTGATCGGTTGCTGATACTGCACATTCATTTTACATTCTCATATTTATTATATAATAAACTCTATTTTAATCCTATTTATTGTCTAATTTATATGCGGGACCATTACTAAAGGAGAGGGAAGAGAAATGAGCCCAAAAGCCTATCAAAATTCTGATTTAATTCAGAATTAATTCAAACCAAAGATTATGGCAAATTAGGGCAAATCAGGGAAGATAAAACCAGTTAAACAAGTGCTTAAAATAAGATCTTTACAAATCAATTGGTTAAAGCTGAAAATCAAAGGAGGTTTCGTCAAATTCATGACCCAAAACTGTAAATCTAGCGAGAGATAAAACCATATCGCGAAACCTGTGATGTGTACTCCCCGGATGTGGCCACCTCCAGGCCCAAAGCCACGTTTTCGCGGCTTTCTTGAATAAGTTAGGGGAGAAATTGCTCCCATATCTTCGTATGCTCTCCCTCACTTAGTTTTTGCCTATAAATACTGGGTTTTCAGAGACTAAAGTGAACGATAAAGCAGAGATAGATTCTTAGGCCAGTTTTTCATTCTTTTTAGTGTAGATTTTTATTTTCATTTTACGTAATTTTTATTTCTTTGTAAGCATAGGTTAGGCTGAGATTCATGTAAGTAAGAGAAAACAACCTATGTTGAGAGTGACACCGATGTAACCTCCTCCTTTTTTTTATCGTTTCTACAAGAAATCAAAGATAACATATTTATGCTCTTCTTTGTTTATATGTTCTTCTTCTTCTTTCTACTTTTCCTCTTTTGATTTTAATGAATATCCAAGTGAATCTAGAAGCATCAGTATAGCCATGTTTGTGTGAGTACCACTGATATTTCATGATGATGTTCTCCTCCTCAAGATTCTATATCATTTCATTCTTGTTCGTCTTGATGATGTAATACGAATGGGGACTGAGCTCGATCTTATGAGTTATGCGTTGATTGCCTACAAAGCAAGGTATAACATGCAAGGATTCCAGGTAAGTAATCAATCGAAAAAGGATAAGTATTTCTTTTAGGTTTAACTTTCTTTCTTTTCTTTTAACTTTTAGTTAGATCACCAACACCACAATCTTCCAACTCTTTTATCACTCTTTTAATTTTTTTATATAAATCCATTTTTTATTTTCTCCACTTTCTCAATCTGCCACTTTCTTCTTAACTTAACTGTAACTTATTTTTCTCTTTTCTTTTAAAGAACTAAAAGAAGATCTTTAATTATTGATTGTAACTTAAAAGAGAACTTACTAAAAAGCGTTCATCGCTAGTCCCTCCTCATGGATCATTACCCGCATAGTCACTTGTTATAGCGGTAGCATTGAGTACTTGCACATTCTATTCTTAAGTTCTGAAATTCTGTATTCTTGTGCGCAGGTAAAAAAAATTAATTAGCGACCATGTCTTGTATACCCTTATTGAATATCCTTTTAAACTTGTGCATGAAAGGATGGATGCTATGAGTTATACACATGATTTCTTTGCTATTGTATACACATGTTTTCTATATGTGTATGCATCATAATTCAATTGGTATTAAATTGATCATACATACATATATATATGATTTCTTGTGCTAAATTAAAAATGTTCATACATATTCTTTATAGCACAAATTGATTTCATGCTAAGCTTAATTCATGTTCTTAATGATAACTGTTATCTTTATAAGCTTATGCATTGGTGTTATTGGCATTTCATAAAGGGGGAGAAAAATTCTTGATTTATCTTTCGATTGTATTTATTTTCAATTTGTATCTTACTCCCACTCCTTATGAAGAAAAATATTTTATTTTAAAAAAAGCTAATATTTTCAATATTGGTATCAATAACCTTCAATTTACATTATTCTCAAATTTGTATCTATATGGTAAAATGATTTTAGTGTTTACCTAAAAAAATTTGGTTTAAAATTTACTTTCAATTGGTATCAATTGGTAAAAAGATTGTTTTACTTACTTTCAATTGGTAAAAAGATTGTTTTTTTTCTATTGGTATAAAAATATGTTTTATTGTATTGTTTATTTTCTTTACGCTTTGTTGATGATTGACAAAAAGGGGGAGAGAAATGTAGTATTTATATATGCATATTATTTTTGGTTATGCATATATATTTATGTTTACTTATATTTGCATGCTTATTTATGTTTATGCATATATATGATTTTTTGTTTATGCACTTCATTGAATATCTTTATATTTTTGTTATGCATGAGTTAACAGGAAGCTTCTAAGAAGCAATCTTTAATCCATGTATATATAACCTCATAAGTTTTGTCATAAAAAAAGGGAGATTATTAGCCCAAAGGCCCTTCACCTTAGTTTTGATGATGACTAACTTATGAAGTTAAGTTACTAATGATCTTATGTTTATAAAGTTTCAAATATTGATTAAGATCTTAATAGATGTTTAGCTTCAATAAACGATTCAAAGTCAAGTTTTGGAGCTAACAAGTACTCGAGAGGAGTTAAGAGCTCACGCGTCTAGATCGCATCAAGTATTCGAGAGGAGTCAAGCTTTATGGATCGTGTTTGAATTGAGTCGTCTTAGAGATTCATGAATAGATTTCATCAAAACAAGTTCACATGATTTAATGTATATTGAATTTCATCCATATATATATATCTATGCTTCATATGTTTAGAAAAAAATTATTTTGATGTATCTAGTTCATGGTTTCAAGTTTAGTTTTTAACAAAACTTAGTTTGGGATTTATTGTCAAAAACAAAGATATATCATTTACAATGTGTATTAGATTCTATCCATACACACTACGGTTCAAATATGTTTCTATATCTTATTTTTTTTAATACAAGTTTTGGAGAAAATGAATTTCCATTTCAAAATCGAAGTTTTTGGAAAATATAGTTTTCAGTTTAAGCTTTAATTTCTATGCCTCAAAATTAGTTCAAATAGTTTGTAATATGTGTTTATTTTTTAGCACACGTATTTGTACTTTAAATATTTACATAAACTTATTTTTTTTTGGGAATTTATAGAGTTTTATGGAAATTTATAGGTATTTTCAGGACCAAATATTTCATCCTATAAACCCTTATTTCGGGCTGCTAATGGTCGACCGACCGAAGCCAAGTTCGGTCGACCGATGATCGACCGACATGAATAGAAGTGCACAGGCTTTGGCGGTCGACCGATCCAGAGAGTCTGCTCTCTGGATTTGGCCCTGGTTGACCGAGCGGTCGACGACCTAGAGAGGGGGCTCTCTAGTTTTTGTCATGGTCAACCGGGCGGTTGACTGATAGACTTATCCTGGGGGGCGATCAACCGGGCGGTCAACCAACAACCTCAATGGTTAGAAATCTGACCGTTGACTTGTTGATCAGGCGGTTGACCGATAGATTCTGGCCTGGCTCTGAGCCCCAACGGCTATATTCTAAATCCCCTATAAATTAGAGTTCTTGAGGCCAGTTTTAGACAAGATTTCTAAGAGCAATTTTTTCACCTTCTCAAGTATTTTTAACAAAGTTTTCAAAAGAAGTTTTTGAGCCAAAACTCTTATCTTTTATTGGTTTCAAATTTTTGGAAAATCAAAGAAAAATATGCTTTGGGAATTTTAGTTTTTTTCTTAATTTTCATATCTATCAAGAAGTTTTTTCAAAGTGTTTTTTTGTTGTTTTACTTCCATACACTATGTTTCCTCATATACTTGAGCTATTCATTTCAAATCTATCCTCTAGAATCTTGTATTATGAGAAGAGTTTTGTTTGTGATCCTTTGTGATCATCAAGAGATTGTTTGTAATCTAAGTCATCACCAAGTTGTAATCTTTTTCTTTGCTTAGTGCCTCCCTCTTGTGTAGAGGTGTGTAAGAGAGGAATTGTGTACTCCTGATATTGAGTTGTAATTCCTCGGTTGAGGTCCCTTTGTGGAAGATCCTATAGTGGATAGTGAAAATCCTTCTGTGAGAAGGCGGGGACGTAGAACAGTGGCTCGAACCTCAAAACATATCCTTGTATTTGCATTTGATCTTCTAGCTCTCAACTCGCTCTATATATCTTATATTGTTATTATAGTTCATATTCATATACATGCTAGATATTGTTTGTGTGCTCACACTGTATTCAATCAAGAGAGCTATTAAAGTACCTCAGCTCTTAATTTAGAGGTACCGTAAGGAGTAGTTCTAGAGCCCTTCACAGGGAATTTGGACTCGCTCTTAATTACAATTTGTGCCTTTGCAATTAAGTTTTTAATTTCACATTATTTGTCTTAGATTAGCAATACACCTATTCACCCCCCTCTAGTGAACTTTCATTCCTCTCCTGCCCTGCTCTCTCCTCACTCTCTCTCTCTATCTCACTATCCCTCCTTTACTCTCACACTCTCTCCCAATCTTTCACGCATTCTCTCCCTGTCTCTTCATCTCTTTCTCGAATCTCTCTCTCTCTTTCTCTCTCACATTCCTTTCTCTCTGCATACTCTTTCCCTTTCTCTTTCCTCTCTCTATCTCTCTCTCATTAACGCGACTCTCACGTTAAGCCACCAGAGCGGAGCTCATCGCCGCGTCCAAGTGACTATGTCTTATTAACGCGATATATGCGTTTTAGCTTTGTGAACGATGCTGACCTTCACATAACGCGATCTTCACATTCTTGATGTTCATGTAATGCGACTCTCGCGTTTATGCACCCCGCATTCTCTTTCCCTTGATTCCTTTATCTCCTCTCGCTCACTATATATATATATATATTATATTTTCTGTTACATAAACGCGTTTTGAGTTAGTTACCTAGATTCTGGAGTTCAGGATTTTCACGGCATTTTGAATATTTGGCAAGTGTTTTTGCTTTTCTAGATAACCCGCTTTGACGGGCGTTTTTTTTATAATCTTTAGGACTTTGTATTTGTATTTTTGGATATGTGTATTTGTACCCGGGTGACATATCTATATTCTATAGACTGATGCCTGTAATAATATAAGTGATGTTATATTTGTGTGTTGTTTGGTACTAACACTTCATGCAGGTACCTATACAACCTCCTGACTTAACTGCTCTGCAGCTTTTCTACAGCTTCCAGGTTAACCTCTTTGAGGTTTATTAAAATCCTCTGGACTTTCTAGCTACACCTGGAAAGGCAACTTAGCGCTCAGCATTTTACAGCTAAACACCCCTAGGCAGAACTTTGCCAGATTTTAGACCGCGTCTTAAGCCGAGTCGTCCCTGAGTTCCACTGGGTGCTTTAGTGATTAAATTTTGTTCACTGATCTTTTTCCTAGCTTGTTTAGCTCCGCTTCGTGTTCTCTTACTTGCTTACTTGCTTGCCTACTCAATAACTAGATCAACTCTTTTATCTGATGATTGTGAAGAGTTTGAAACCTTTACTTGAACTATTTTTCAAAATCGTATTGCTTTTTGGTATTCATGCTGATCTCACATATCAGTACTGTTTTTCAATAGTCTTACTGATTTTTAGTATCAGTACCACTTTCTTGAATTTGTATTGATCCCTGGTGTCAGTACCATTTTCCTACATTATGATATATGATAATGATATCTGCTGTGCTTATTTACTTGACGTGCTATCACCTGCCTGTGATCATCTGTCACCTACATGCTACTACTTGACACCGGTCACCTATTTGATATCACTTGTCGCTGACCTTTGATACATTACTATCTGCCCTGTAATTATCACATTTACGGAAATCATGTCTTGATATCCTGTATTATATATAGTGACCTGAATCTATAATACTTATTTACTTTTGTAACTTCTCGAACCTGTCCTGCTCCTAATATTCCCGTAGATTGATAATTACATAATAAACTTTAAAAAAGACAACTTACATTGCGTCGGGAGAAATTGATGGATATCGGCATGATGTCATATTTATATTGGTGGTCATCAATGAAGTGTCGTGTGAGGCGTATAATGATAAGTCCCCAGAAGCATGAGTTATATGTTGAAGTATCGTATGGGGCGCATAATGATAAGACCCCAAAAGAAATAACCTGATATCCTGAGCTGCAGACCCGGGCGTCCCTGTAACCCACTATAAATATAGTCCATCAATCTTCATCAGTTTCTAATAACCACTCGCCTTGCTCATATATGGATGTATGTGTGTTGAGATGTGCACCAGGACACATACCAGAAATATGGGTCGGACGAGTAATAATAATAAGATACTAATTAATAATTTTTTATGTTTTGCAATTCGGGTTATATACACTCGAATTACGGTGAAGATATATGATATATAGAGAGGGTTTTCTTATTTGGATTTTTTCTTCAATATACTTATCTCATGAAGCTGTAATCTAAGTTGTACTGCTGGTTTTACCATATTTGCTTTCATTGGGTTTTTATTTAGATTTTCGGTTTTACTAGTATTATTATATTATATATATATTTGTCTTTACCACTTGTGCACTACTTCACTGATCTCCGACTATTGCCATATTGTACATAATCTGCCTCTTACTTGATATTTCACTTGTATTAGTGTACCTCATGACTTGCTTACTTTTGGTTTATATGGATACTTAGTTACCTTATAATTATTTCTTACTGATGATTCATACTGCTCCTTTTAGCTGTTATTGTGGACAACTCAGATTGTGCGTACTCAGTCGATGGAGACATGAGGTATATGGTATATAAATGAGGGATTCCTTGTTTAGATTATCCTCTCGAGGTATGAATCTCATAAATCTATTCACTGAGTCCATGCAACTAGTTTTGTCACTTCTGTACATCTCATTACTTGATGCCTCTTTCATGTTCATGTGTGCTTGTGCTCATGACACGATTTTCAATATACGTATGCTTGTCCTTGCATGCCACTTGGCATTCATTACACCACTCGTTGGGGAGTTTCTGACTCCCCTGGATCTGCATGTCCAGATCTTGGAGCTTGGACCGTGATGGACATCCTGTTGATCAGAGTGGCGCAGCGAAAGCATAAGGAATCAGCAGAAGACCAGTCCGGGACCCTATTCTTCCAGGCCCCCTGCTTATCTCTCGAGTTTTTCTTTTGTAACTCGAGAGGGCATTTTATACTATTCATCATTGTATATCTTTTTCTATTCCCGCATTTGCACTTATCAGTGATATAATATTCATATAATATTGTGTCACATCTTGTGATAGCTTTGAAATGGTACTCACATGTTGGAATGTATAATGCACCACGTGCTTTCGTACTCTGATTCGTGCCTATACTTATGCTTAGCGTATATAAGTGAGAATATTTTTGACCTATGTATATATGTTACAGTAACATCTTCGTACCCATGGGATCGGGGGGTTACAACAAAGCAAAGAAAGAAATACAACTTAGTGATCACTTAGATCACAAACAAGAACGTGGTGATCTCAAAAGATCACAAATAAAACAACTCTCACAATACAAGATCCTAGAGGATATATTTGCAATGAAAAGCTCAAGTATGTGAGTGAACAAAGATTTTGAAAAAGAAACACAAAGGAAAACACTTGGAATAACTCTTGAATTGATATAGAAATTTAGAACAAGAAACTAGATTCTCAAAAATTGTTTTCTTTTGATTTTCCAAAATTTTGAAACAAAATAAAGATCTAGAATTTAAATCTCTAAAACTTTGGTTTAAAAACTTGCTGAAAACTTAGTTGAAATGGAAAAATATTAGTACTTGAAAATCTTATCAAAAACTGGCCAAAACATCTTTATATATAGCACATAATAAACTAGCCATTGGGGTTCAGAACAAGTCAGAAATGACCTGTTGGTCGATCGGCCAGTCAACCGGCCTATGGTCAAATTTCTGATCATTGGAGTTGTCAATCAATAGGTCGGTCAACCACACCCAAAACATTGAGAGTATAAACTCTCTGCCGGTCGACCGCTCGGTCGACCGGCCCCCAACAGAAAGTTGGGTTAAGCTAGTCGGTTGACCGATCCTTACTACAGTTGATTGAGCTAAAGTTCTGGGCTTGGCCATATATCTGTGCATGTCGATCGTCCGCCCGATAGACCGAGCCAGGTTTCAGTCAACCGATTGATCGACGTGTCGAAGTGAAAGCCCCGGGATTATTGAACGTAAATCTGTGCACGAACCCATGCAAACATGGTTAAAAGCTCATCATCAAGCTAAACGACTAAATGAGAATACTGATGCAACTACTGGAGAACACCCTCCCGCAGCAGCTAGCTGGAAGTTAGCTCTTCCATTTGAAAAAACTTTCAAATCCGGAGAGCCGACCACGGAAGCCTACTAGGTAGTTCGAATCTCCTTTTGCAAACATGACTAGTACACGGGGCCAATGTAAATTGGGGTCAGCCCCTTAACTTCGAGACGAAAGTCGAAGGAACCCCGTCAACTCTGATTCTGATGGATTTCCTACCAAATGGACCACAAGCAACCCAAAAACAGACTAAATAAGGATTAAAACTTGACTTGATAAATCCGATTAAATCTCAATAAATCCCAATAAAATTCACAAAAATAAGTTCATATAAATACTTTAAAGTATAAATACGTGTGATCAAAAATTAACACATATTACAAACAAATGAACTATTTTTGAGTTAAAGACAATATAGCATAAACCAAAAATCGTATTTTTCAAAAATCAAACTTTGAAATGGAAATCAAATTTTTTGATAATAAATACAAAATATGTTTTAATAAAAACAGGACTTAAACACATGAACTAGATACATCAAAACATGTTTTTCTAAACATATATGAATCATCAATGTATATGTGAAATCCAATATACATATAAATCATGTAAACTTTTTTTGATGAAATTTATTCATGAAAACAAAGGATGTATACTTGAAATATTGAAAATTAAAAAATCATATACATAATAAACCAAAACTTGAAACTTGATTCTATGAGTTTTGTGTAAACCAAGTAAATATAAACTTTTAAAAATGAAAAGGTTAAACCAAAGGGAAAACTATTAACCTTGTGTGAGTATGTGCGTGTTGTGTATACTTGAGCAATTCAAAACTAATCTATTCTTACACAAGATTTAAACTATACTAACCTAAACACAAGTCTTCATGTCGATCTTCTTCTCCAAGTAGATTTTATCCAAAACATGATCCATAGAGCGAGGACTCCATCTCAAGTATTAGATGCGATCTTTAAGCATGAGCTCTTGAATCAACACGTGATAGTTTTGATTCTTGACTTCAAGTGTTTGTTGAAGCTAAACACAAATAGTGATCTTGACTTATATTTGAAACTTGATAAACACAAGATCATTAGTAATATAACTTCATAAGTTCATCATCATCAAGACTAGGGTGAAAGGCATATGGGCCAACAACATTAATATAGGCAACTTTGTAGGTGCTAGGGTGAGGGATCGTTTTTAACCCTAACTTCGAGACCAAAGTGGATGACACAGTATTTATACAACTTCCACTATCAATAATGATTTTACAGTTATTATCACCAATCTTTGTCCATGTGTGAAAAATCATGGTCCAACGCCAGTCATCAGTATCTTTAAGCTACGCTAGAGTACATCTAACAACAACAACTTACCTAATTGAGGTAAGGAACTCCTCGTGTCCTGTATCATCATCAGACTTGCTACCCTCATTTCTTATGAACACAACCTCTTTTTGAGACTCATCCTGCACCTTATCTTATTGATCATCCAAAAAAAGAGCACTAAATATGCTTGGGCAGAACTTCACCATCGGGGTGCCCATAACCTTGACATTTAATGTATTGAGTGCTGGGGTTAGTCGGGGTACACTCTCGGCTAGACCTTTACCTTTAGGATCTTTTGTCGGGGTGGAACTGCTATTGTTGGCCTTATTTTGGGACTGTCCAGAATTATTCCTAGTGCTTTGGGTCTTATATTCTGAACTTCTCTGATGATAGGAACCTTAAAAAATATATAATTACCAAACTATCTGGTAAGCGTGCTCAAAATTACAAGCACCTCGTGTAAAGAGTTCTCTACACAAATCATCACGAAGGCCAAATTTAAACCTAGAGAGGGTCATCATAGGAGGCTCTTCGACAAACTCGGTGCATAGAGTCATAAATTCATTAAACTTTTTAATGTACTCAGCAACATAACGAGTTCTCTGTGTAAGTCTACTACATTTGTCAAGTTGTTGATCCTGAAAAGTAAGTGGAAGGTACTTCTAGTTCAACTTGGCTTTTATTTCATCCCATGTTCGAAGGGATTCTTTCCACCTCAAGGCTATTAACCTTTCGACGTTTGACCAGTACTGTCCCCCTTGTCTAACCAGCTTCATGGCAATAAAATGGACTCGCCGCTCTTGGGATATCTTGTGCCACTTGAAGTAACACTCTAAACTCATTACCCAATCAAGGTGATATTGGGGGTCCAAGCGGCCGTCAAAGTTTGACACTTGCAATTTGATGTTCTTTAGGTAATGCTCATCATACTCATATCAGTCATAGTACCTATTGATTTTATTCTCTCAGCATTGATTGGGTTGCGATCTTCATTACGATCTCGATCACGACATTTATTCTCAATTTGTCCATCCTCTGGCCTAGGTTAGCAACTTGGTCTCTGATGTCTTCAAGGATAGCAAGGAGGCTATGATCTAGGGTTGTGCTAGGCTTCTCTGGGTTTGAACTCATTGTATTAAAACTCATAGTGTTACTTGTTTCCTCGAAAAAATTGAAGGTGTGTAAATTCTTTACTTGATTGTAAAGAAAATTACAACGGATCAATAATTCGATTAAAAAAAGAGGAAAGAATAGTTGGACCTCCTCTTTGTTTAATATTAAGTTCTTGCTATAGCGTTGAAAAGTGATTCTTGTTCTCCGTTGACGAGCCGAACTGGAAGCTTGATCTCTGAATCTTCTTGCTCTTGTTGACAGAACACTGTGAAGTATGAAACCCCAATCAGTGGCTAAAATATCAAAGATATTATAAAACTTGAACTCAGCAAGTTTAAAAAGAGTATTCTCTTTCAACACAACATGTGTTCAGTAGCCTTGTGCTCAAGTTTCAGCCTTCTGTAGTTATCCAGCTTTAAGCATCAACATCAAGTGTGCCTTTTTGAGGATTCTCCTCTTTCTGGCTTATGGATTCTTGGGTTTCTCCTCTAGAACTCCCCTTTTTTCTTAGCTATTCATAGCTATTTATAGAGGATTCTGGGGTGTAACCAACCCCTTAATTCTCTCCATAATGGGAGGGGTGTAACCAACCCCTTAAATCTCACCATAATGAAAAGCTATTCCCTATTATGTGGAGAGAAAATGGGGTGTAAAGAGGAAAATGGGTGTAACTGACTAAGTTCATGGTTGTCATTTGCAGCGAAAACGCGGGTCTCGCACTAGACGCGGACCTCGCTCTGATGGTGAGACACAGAGTTCATAAGCTCGTGACTGTATTGAATCACGTAGGTCACAGACTCGCATTGAAGTTGAAGCGCGAAGTTTCTCAGGCTTGCATTTGTGTTGAAACGGGAAACTACATAGGCTTACATTTTGATATTGAAATACAACCTTGAGGTCTACGTGTCAAAGAATAGTATGACCATTGCATTTGGTAGAGATTGTGAGGTTCGCGTCTGAGGTTGGAATGCGACCTCTGCGTTTGACAAAGGACGTGAGGTCCGCGTTTGGGTTGAAACGTGACCCTTGCGTTTAGCATGAGGCATACATCTAAGGCTGGAATGTGACCTCTGCGTCTGTGAGGTTCGCATCTGAGGCTTTATCTTCAGTAATTTTTAGACAGCCTACAGAACCCCTTCCAAAGTTTTTGAAGCTACACGGTTGACCGCGACTGACTTCAAAATACTTTGGACTTCATGTTGATTTGGGATCTCTTAATTAGACTAGATAT
This sequence comes from Agave tequilana, assembly GCA_038442645.1. NCBI lineage: Eukaryota > Viridiplantae > Streptophyta > Magnoliopsida > Asparagales > Asparagaceae > Agave > Agave tequilana. Next base: position 10,273 of record JAVJIF010025027.1, on the reverse strand, counting down.
TTTTTGAGATGTCCTGAGCTTGATCTTGTCTGAATTTTGGTCTTCATGAGTTTACTATTGAAGTGCTTGAATCCTACAAGAAAGATCGTTGTAAGTATCTAGATACACAGTCTAGAACTTATCTGAGCTCTGATTTGATTGTTGGTGCAATGTTGAACCAGTAAAGTTGTGAATTACCTTTACAAGTGTACTGTTGAACTGATTGCAGCAGCAGATACATACTCTTTATATTGGGAGAGAGGATGCAGCTCTCACGAATGTCGCATTGGACGCACTTATCACTGGGTGCGAATGTCATGTACACCAAAAGATGCGATATTCAATTGATGTTGAGACGCAACTCTAGCTTGGTATTTAAGACACGGCTCTGTGCTTGAGACGCGAAGGTCACTCTCAAAGCTTCTTAAATAATGTCTATTTTATTTTTCAATAGAAAAACTATACTGAGTAAAGTAAAGAGTTTTAATTGCCAGAGATGTGATATTACCTTAGCAAATTAAATAGCTCCACTGGGAGAATTTGAGAAGGTTACTATCAGAGGTGTGATTTTAGAGGGATCTGGACTTGTGATTTGAATAAGTTTTATGGACTTGTTATTCTATGAATGAGAATAACAATTAGAGTTTGATCTACTGGGATTACGTCAGAGTCTATTGTTAGAGGATTAGTGTTAACATGACTAGAACTCTCCTGGAAATGAAAGTTTACTATGAGAGGTGTGATGTTAACATAACAACGATTGATTTTATGATCCACGTAATTTAAGTGGACCTGTCATTCTATTGGAGAGAATGACAAGTGGAATTGGATTTGTTGAGGATCCATAGAGACTTTTACCTTAGAAATATAATGTTAATGTGATGGGTTGGTTTTACGATTTGAGCAAATTGAATTGTTAGAGGTATGATGTTAACTTGACAATGATGTATGCTTGAGGTATGATATTAACTTAGCACCAATAAGGTTTCATTTTCATTGAGAATATTGAGAATATAACTGTCATAGGTGCAATATTAACTCGACGGTGAAATGAATGCTAGAGATGTGATGTATAACTTAGCATTGAAAATCTCAGTTTTATTGAGAAAATTGAGAGAAGATCATTGTCATAGGTGTAATATTAACTTAACAATAAAATAAATGCTAGAGATGTGCTATTAACTTAACATTGGAAAGTCTCAGTTTCCCTGGGAAAATCGAGAAGATCACTATTATTGGTGTAATGTTAACTTAACAGTGAGATGAATTTCCAATTTAAGCAAAGAAAGTTTGGTCAGAGATGTGATGATAACTTGACCGGAATTTATATTACGATTTGAGAAAGTTTGGTTAGAGGTGTGATGTTAACTTGACTGGGTTTATCTCGCGATTTGAGCAAGTTTGATCAGAGGTATGATGTTAACTTGACCGGGATCTATCTTGCGATTTAAGCAAGTTTGGTCAGAGGTGTGGTGGACCTGTCATTCTATTAAAGAGAATTGACAAGTAAAAATTTTACCCGCTGGGGATACATCAAAATCTTTCTATCAGAGTGTAATGTTAACATGACAGGTTCAATCTGTAATTCATTCCATTGAGAAAGTGAGTACAATTTTTTGCGGATCTATCATTTCATGGAAGGAAATTGGTAGAGGATTTTGATGGGAATTTTTGGGAATAAGTTGTCAGTGGTAACTATTAACGTGACAAACATTGATTTCCTTGGGGAATGATAATTTACTATTAGAGGTGTAATGTTTAACATAACAATAATAGAATTTTGCAATTTTAAGGATGTATCATTCTATTAAGGAGAATGACTAGAGGATACTGGACCCGTTGGGGATATACTGAAGTTTTATCGTCAAAGGTTTAGTGTTAACTTGACGGACTCCACTAGGGACTAGGAAATGACTTGTCAGAGGTGTGATGTTAACTTGACAAGGGTTCGTTTACTGTTAGAGGTGTGATTTTGAACATAACAGCACTTTGAGTATACTTATCATTCCATGAGAGAGAACGACAAGTGGGGTTTGATCCACTGTGGATATGAAAATTTTACTATCAGAGTTATAATGTTAATGTAACATATTCGATCGGTAATCATTTTGCTAGAAAAATGAATACAGCTTTTTATGTCCTACCATTCCATGGAAGTGAATTGGTAAGGGATTTTGAAAGGGAAGTTGGGATTAGGTTCCTTAGGATTTTTCGTAAACCATCAGCTATCAACGGCTTTTGTATGCCTTTACCAACTACCGTTTGAGTTGGGCTAGCCATGCTATTTCCCTCAGCATGATGAGTTGTCGAGGATTTTTCGTTGGGCTTAGAAGCTAATTTTTTCCTCTATCCTTAGCCGTCGGAGGCGTCAGATTGTTATTCCATGATAACTTCTAAAATCTTGCTTGGGATTAAATAAGTATAAACTCTGTGGGAAACTTACAGGGAATTTATCATTCCCTATGTGTACTTCTTTGATCAGAGGTGCATTATTAAACTTGATCAGGAATAATACTTCTTTGTTTGGAGTAGTACATGATGTACTTCTTGGGGGTTTATTCCATAGGAATGACAAATACTGATGGAATGATTTCGAATATTTAAAGGTAAATGTTGAATGTGATAGTCGTTGAAGTCAGATCACCTCGTTGCCCAGTAGATCCAATGCTACATGCTCATGTAATCTTCCTGGTTTACTCTTGCAACTATATCTTCTGCTCGTTCGTCTTATAAGAGTAGTTGCTTCCAGGTGTGACTTTGATTTACTCCTATTTGAGTTAGGAGTGTGGTTTGTAGGTTGTGGCGACAAGTCTCAACGAGTGTAAACTGTGGCATGTCATTTGGATATCGGAGCACCACTCTGAAATCTCTCCACAAATGCTTTGATTGACTCTCCTTTCTTTTGCTTTGTAGCAAGGATAGTTAGTAGGATACTTTAATGTCATCTTCGAAGAATCACACCAGGAAGAGCTTCTCGAGGTCGACCCATTTCTCGAATGAGCTGGCAGGAAGCTTCATAAACCATTCAAAGGCAACCCCCTTGAGGGTGCCGATGAATAAATGAGCCATGATGGCATCGTTTGATACTACATTCCATGTTTAGGCTCTGAAGTAGTATATATGTTGGTTCAGCGAATCTTTGCCTTTAAAGGCGTGCAGATTCGGTGCCTTGAACATAGGACGATAAGGAATTGAATCTCACTCGACCGGGTATGGTTTGACCACCCCCACTTCTTTAAGATTGCTTAAATTGAGATAACCTCTGGGCATTTCTCAAGCTCGTTCATCTTCTTGGCATGATTATCTTCTGAATTCTCTGGTTCTTCAGAAGAAGAAGACTCAGAATTTTCATATCCAAAGTTATTCTCATTGCCATCAGAGTGTTCGAACGTAGAGTTTTCACCTTTCTTCTCTTTTTTGCTTTTACAGAAAAAGCTTTAGTCTTCGGACTTTTCATCTTCTTCGTCAGCTTTTTAAGTAAAAGAGCTATTATCTTCTTGAGATCATTGATAGACTCTTGTTGGGCTTGAAGCATCTCGTGTTGTGCCTGTTGCACTTGAGCTTGCTCCTTAAATTTTCTGGCTATCTCTTCTAGAATATCAGCCATATATGTGAAGGCTTCTATCTCCCTATAAGAGTTAGATGAAAGGAATCTCATGATGGCGGAGTGCTCATCATCTGTTTCAATCCTTCTAGCCAGCAAACTGTAGTCAATTAGGGCAATTAATCCAGTTCAGATCCGAGTACGTCAGAAAATTTCTTCAGGCTTGATTAGTATTTCTTTCAAGCCTGAGAAACGTTCAGTATCCCACTCCTCAGAACTAAGGGCAAGTTGATTCCCTTTAGACTTGCTTGGTGTAGTGCTTGGACCCACCATGTTGGAAGTGTTGGCCCAAAGGCTTTCCACTCTAGTTTTGATGATGATTAACTCATGTAGTTATGTGTACTAATAATCTTGTGATTTTAGTTTCAGATCATTAATCAAGTTATTAGTTGGTGATTTGCTTCAACAAGATGATTTGGAAGCTTTCACATGTTGATTCAAGAGCCCGAGCGTCAAAGATCATATATAGCACTTGCTCGGTGGATCAAGGAGTTTTGGATCGAGTCGGCTTGGAGACAAGAAGACATCGGTACCATAGTTTAGTTTTGTGTTTAGATCCAAATTATAAAGATTAGAATAGTATGATATGCTCAAGTTCACAACACACACGTTTCATGTTTTGAATATTGGTTTTCGGTTTTTCCGTTTTTGGTTTAACCGATCTTGGTTTTCATGAATAGATATTATATCAAAATAAGTTTACATGATTTAATGTATATTAGATTTGTTCTATATACATGCATGCTTCAACTACTTAGACAAACTTAGTTTTGACTCACTTATTCATGTGTTTTATGTTTTGGTATTTTTAACAAAACATATTTTGGAATTAAAGTCAAAAACATGGATATTTATATTGTTTCATGTATATAGGATTATATCCATATACATCATGCCTAAATGTTGTTTAATATCATGTTTTTGTATTTGGATGAGTTTTGGACAAAATGTATTTCCAATTCAAAAATCCAAGTTTTAGAAAATACAGTCTTTCATTTTTGGTAAAAATGATAAGACACAAAATGTTTCAAAATTTTTGTTATTTGTGATGAAATTTTTATCATAAGTTTATATTTCAAAATAAAATGATAAAACTATTTTTTTGTATTTTTAGAAGATTTATGAGAATTTTTAGGATTAAAATTACATGTTTTTCTGACCAGTATTGTTGCTGCCAGGCTAGGTCGGTCGACCGTACCAAGTAGCCGGTCGACCGTCGCTGTCCACCGACGTGCACGGATACGTGCACACTGGCTGCCCCTTTAGCCGGTCGACCGCACGGTCGACCGACTGAGAGCAGGTTGCTCTCTGTTTGTTCCGGTCGACCGAGCGGTCAACCGCCCAGAGAGCCGTTGCTCTCTGGTTCTGGGGACGGCGACTGCCCGGTCGACCGATAGCTGTCAGCGGTCAAAATATGACCGTTGGACGGTCGACCGACCGGTCGATCGGTAGTTCATTTTTGGCAGTTTCTGCTGCCAACGGCTATAATTTTCTAGGGGTTATAAATACCCATTGGAAAGAGGTTTTCTCTAAGAATTTTTGGACGAATTTTCTGAGCTTTCTCTAGTGTTTTCACAGCAATCAAAAGAAGTTTTTGGGCTTTAAATTGAACAATCTATTTGGGTTTTTGCTAGGGTTTGGAAAATCAAGAAAGGGTTTTTGGGAAAAGATTTTGATTCAATTTCTTCATCTTGGTTTCTAGTTTTTCCCAAAGATTTTCTTTGAGTTTTTGATTTCCATTCCTTTGGTTTTCTCCACACTTGAGCTACATCTACTATCTTATTTTATAGGATCTTTGTGTGGGAAAGAAATTGTTTGTGGTTGTTGTTTAGACCACCAAGTTGTAAACCCTTCATTTGCTTGGCTTTGTGCCTTTCCCTCATTGTGTTGAGGAGATAGTGCATTTGGGTTGTATCCCTCAAGTTGTGAGGTGATCTTTGTGTTATTCCCTCAAGTTGTGAGGTGATTGTTTGTTGGCTTTGAGTTGTGCCTCAAGGAGGAGGTTGTGTTTGTAAGGAGAGGAGTTGGGTACTCCTTTTAATTGTTATTGCGCAAATCTTCGGTGGAGGTTCTCTTTGTGGGAGTCCTTTGTGTCAAGCTAGTGGACTTAAAATCCTTCTGGGTGAAGGCGAGGATGTAGAGCTGGGTTCTCGAACCTCGAAACATATCTTATTGTTTGCGCTTGATCCCCTTGCTCTTACTCTCTTTACATTGTACCTTGCATAAATTCATATTGTTCATTCATAATTATTTGCTTGGCTTGTTTGAGTGTGCATCTCTTGTTAATTGCAATTAGTTTTTAAATTTTGCATTAAGTTCATTAGATTAGTATAATCATCTATTCACCCCCCTCTAGGTGATTTTCATTGGTATCAGAGCCTATGCTCCTGATATTTAGGTTTAACCACCTAGGAGTGAGATCTTGGTTTGCTAATCTTCATTTGCATTTTCATTTGCACACATTTAGTTTGCACTCATGGATAGCCCTCCTATGTTTGACTTTTTTAGACTTGATGTTTGGGAGGCCAATATGAGTAGTCATTTGAAAACCCTAGGACATCTAGTTTATCAAGCCACTACTAATGAATCCTACCCAAATCATAGCGAGCATAAAAAGGCAAATGCATTAGCACTTAAAACACTTAGAGCATCTCTTAATGAAGATCTTTTACCGGTATTTGATCATTATGATTCGGCTTTTGCAGTTTGGAGCATATTGACTTCTCCCAAGCTACCAAGGATTATCAACAAGTTGAGAAGATCTAGGAGAGATATGTCCGACGAGCATTGCCTCATGGTCCAAGGGAAAGACTCCCTTGAGGTACAATCGGATTCTCAACTAGATGATTGCTCTAGTTCCTATTGTGATGGTTGTTTAGAAGCTCAAACCCTAAATATGGAACTTGCCACAAAGCTTGAAAAGTTTTTGGAAAAATATAATCTTTTGAAAAAGAATAATCTTGAACTAAAAGAAGAAATGAAGGATTTATGTTCTAGTTTTGAATCGGTTTTGCAAGAGAAGGAAGAGATTACTAGTGAACGTGACTCACTAAGATCTCAACTAGATCTTGCCCTAAAAGAGATTGATGTTTTAAAAAGACAAAATGATTGTAATGATGTTGTGAAAAACAATGAGGTTTTATCTTCAAAATTGGATTTTGTTTTAAAAGATAATCTTGTTTTGAAAAATGAAATTGATTTCATTACAAAAGAATTGGATTTGGTTTTGAAGAAAAATGAATTTTTAAAAATTGATATAGATTCTCATGTTTGCCATGCTAGTGTAGATTCACCTAGCACATCTATTGCATGTTCCACTTTATCTTTAAGTATTGAAAATGATATAAATGTTTTAAAGAAAAGAGTTGATTGTTTGGGCTCCACTTTGAGCCAATGTGCTTTGAATCATACACGCTTGGAATCCTTGGTTCGCAAGAAACAAGCTCCATCTTTGCATGCACACCCTCCACGGCATACACATGCTTCCCACGGTCACCACCATCACATGTATGCCCATTTGTACAATTGTACACATTGTGGTCGAAAAGGCCACCTTGCTAGATTTTGCTATGATCGTTTACATATTGAAAATTTAGCAAATAATCTTGTTTGGGTTAGGAAAGATACTAACCCCTATGGACCCAAAAGAAAATGGGTACCAAAGACCACCCCTAAAATATTTGATGAAGGTGTGGGCTCTTGCATCACGTGAGAGTAGCGGTGCCTTGGAGTGGATGCGTTCCGTGCTTAAGAGAAAACAAATTTGAATGCATCACTTTCAAGGGGAGTTTGGTGGAGGAGGACCACCATTGGTTTGGAGAACTAGAGAGGTGCCTTCATCGGTTTTGGTATCAATCTCTAACTCCCGTTTTTACTTGCATGCTTTATCATATTCATCATTTTATAGCATGTCTTATTTTATTGTTCATTATGCTTATGTCATGATAATTAGATTAGTGTTATACATGTTTAGTTATTTGAGACACCTATGGACCTATCTTTGTGTTCTCACCTTATTTTTAACTAATATGTATGCTCTAAATCTAATACATATGCATACACATAATGATCATATGGATGTTTATAATTTTTGTTTTGTTTTAATGTTTATAGTTTATTATGTTAAATACCATGACTCTTAGATCATTGACATGCATGTATAGCTTTTGAGATCACCCATGTTTATATGGACCCATATGTTGTGTTCTCACCATTTGTTTAGCTATTATGCACATCATAGCTCTAATAGCATGTGAATTTACATAATGATCGTTTTATGTTTGTAATAATGATTTATATCGTGTTTTTATACTTCATGATTTGATTACATGTTTAGATGTTAGTTTTCATTAGAACTAGTATATATAGTTGTACATAGAATGGGCGATAAATAATTCTTTATATATGTTTGTGCTTGGATGCTTATTTGTACCCATTAGATGTTCTAGTATAGTCTAGTTTTGATGATTCATGCATTCTAACTTGTATTCCCTATTTTGGACATGTTTTTATGATCATATGTTTTCACTTCATGTATATGCTTATTTTGCCAAACCTTAAGATATACATGTATACTCTTGAGTCATTTGCTTTTCATGCAAATCTTTATATATAGACTCATTGTGTTTAGGGATATGTATGTATACTTTTTGTGTTGACAAAATATACATATGCCTTGAAGTATAATTTGTTTTATTGAAAAAATTTAGATTTTCATGTTTTATGTTTAAGGAATTTAAATTGAGCTTAATTGAATATTTTCATGTTGATATGTGTCACATAACACTTGTACACTCACTTTATTAGGTTTCTCATGACTTTGTTTTCATGAGTATAATATGGGCTTTATGGATTTTGAGTGTTTAGTGATCTTGTGAATTACATGTGTTTCATGAAAAACAATTTTGTTTTTGTTCCTTGCTTGAAGGATTTCGTACTAGTTAACAAGATTTCCATTTAACTAGTTCGTATTCTTCTTATGGTAGAGATTTTCAACCGTATTCTATTTTCAAACCTATTTTTGAAAACCCCTACGTTCTAAGGGTGGTTGGATGGGAGATCATGCTCATGTATGCCTTATAGCGAAAATCATTTTAAACTTGAACATGATTGGGAGGCTAGGTAATATGAGATATACACTTGATCATTATTGTTGTTTCAATTGGTATCATTGAAATTCTTTCAATTGGTATCAATGTTGACATTTTTGTATACTCATGTAACTTTTGTATATGTATGCTTACACTTCAAAGAATATCAATTTCAATTGGTATCTAATTTTCATACATATATATGTTTTTATTTGTGCTTATTATATTCATATATCTTAGAGTACAAATTTTGATCATGATAAAGCTTCTTTTATAATGACTATCTTGTTTCAATTGACTAGTTTTCAATTGGTATCCATATACAAGCTTTGCATGCTTTCATTTGGTATTTCATAAAGAGGGAGAAAACTTGTATTTCATCTTTCAATTGGTATTTGATTTCCACTCCCATACTTATGATTGAAAATTTCAATTTGGTATTATATAAAAAATATTTACAATTGGTATCAAAATCCTTATTTAGAAATTCAAAATTGTTATGTTTAATTTCAATTAGTATCAAGATTGTTTTCTTATAATTGGTATCTTATGCCTTAAAAAGAATAATAATTTCAATTGGTATTAAGATTTATGTTTAGAAATTCAAAATTTGTAATGTTTAATTTTAATTGGTATCACGATTGTTTATTTACAATTGGTATGTTATTTGTTTACTTATCAATTGGTATCAAGATCTTTGTTTTTCAACTGGTATAGTTTCACTTTTAATTGGTATCAATATGCACTTCATTGACACATTTTAATTGGTATCATATTTGATTTGACCCCTTATTGATATCGTTTTTGTTTTAGACAAAAAGGGGGAGAACATTTTGTTTTTGATCATCCCTTTATTGATTCTTTGTTTGAACAAAAAGGGGAGAAGAATATATATATTTTTTAACCCCTTTGTTGATGATTGACAAAAGGGGGAGAATTATTTGAGAAGTTTTATATGCATGTTTATGTTTTGCATATATTAAGTTTAATTTAGTTTAATTTTAATTGGTATCTAGAGCATGTTTTGTTTTGAATATTTCATTGGTATCTAGAGCCTTTTATTGTTTATGCATAGATATGCATTCATGTTTAAGAGCCTTCATTGCATATTTATGTTTATTTGTTTATGCATGAGTTAAGGGGGAGCTTATTTGAAGCTTAACTTTAATCCATGCATATATAACTCCATGAGTTTTGTCATCATCAAAAAGGGGGAGATTGTTGGCCCAAAGGCTTTCCACTCTAGTTTTGATGATGATTAACTCATGTAGTTATGTGTACTAATAATCTTGTGATTTAGTTTCAGATCATTAATCAAGTTATTAGTTGGTGATTAGCTTCAACAAGATGATTTGGAAGCTTTCACATGTTGATTTTAGTTTCACAACACACACGTTTCATGTTTTGATTATTGGTTTTTGGTTTTTCCGTTTTTGGTTTAACCGATCTTGAATTTCATGAATAGATATTATATCAAAACAAGTTTACATGGTTTAATGTATATTAGATTTGTTCTATATACATGCATGCTTCAACTGCTTAGACAACTTAGTTTTGACTCGCTTATTCATGTGTTTTATGTTTTAGTATTTTTAACAAA
>JAVJIF010025026.1:0-89497 GCA_038442645.1 Agave tequilana | reverse complement strand
TAATTCTTATCCTAGTTATTTTCCCTAGTGTTTCCTTTGAGTTTCTGATTTCCAAACACTTGTTTTTCACTTGAGCTATATCTTCTATCCTATTCTATTAGGATCATTATTTGTGGGAAAAAGAAATTGTTTGAGGTTGTTGAAGCCTCCAAGTTGTAAACCCTTTCATTGTTGGGTTGCTCCCTCTTTGGTAGAGGTTGAGATTGTTGGTTTGCTCCCTCTAGTGAGAGGTGGAGTTTGGTTTTTGTATCCCTCTTCGGTAGAGGTGATTTGTGGTTGTTTTGCTACGGGCCTATCCCTCTTCAGTAGAGGTGGATTGTGATTGTATTGCCTCGGTGGAGGTTGTATTGGTTGAGAGAGGAGTTCGGTACTCTCGGTTATACAAATCCTCCTCGGTGAGGTTCCCTCGGTGGGAGTCCTAGGTGGACGAGTTAGTGGATTGGAAATCCTTCTCGGTGAAGGCGGGGACGTGAGCTAGGTGCTCGAACCTCGAAACACATCTTTGTCTTTGCGTTTGATCCATTGACTCTAAACTCTCTCTCTTTATTTTGTGTTGTGTATTTGATTGGTCACTAATGTTGCACATTTAGTATCATGTTTCCATACTTATTATAAAATAAAATCTGCATTGTCCTAATTAAATGTTTAATTTATTTGCAGGCCCATTCCTTAAGGAGAGTGAAGAGAAATGAGCCCAAAAGCCCACCAAATTCTGAATTAAATCAGAATTAATTCGAACTCAGTGAATCAGGGCAAAATCAAGAGGTTGAAAACCGGTTGAGAAGAATCCTCTCAGAATCGATCGGTTGAAGCAAAGATCAACGGCTATTTCTTCAAAATCTCGGAGATAAACTGCAAATCCAACCCAAGATAAAACCAGAACTCGAACCCGGGAGACCCACCAACAGGGTGTGGCCACCTGGCCACACCCTGGCCGCGGAAACGCGGCCAAAGCCACGTTTCGGCTTGGTTAGAAAGTTAGGGGGAGCGTTTGCTCCCCCAATCTTCCCGGGATCCTGTAGGTTTGGTTTTTGCCTATAAAAAGGCAGTATTTATACTGAAAATGTGACGATCATGCAGAGATAGGATTTAGTCCACTTTTCCATTTTGTAGTTTAGGTTTTTGTTTTCTTTTTATGTAATTTTAATGTGTACGTAAGCTTAGGTTAGATTGAGATTCATGTAAGTAAGAGAGAGATGCTTATGTTGAGAGTGACACCGATGTACCCTCCTCCTTTCTTCCATCGTTTCTGCAGCAATAAAAGGTAATTATTTTTTATGTTCGTCTCTTTACTTTTGTTTTCTTTTTCTTCTTTCTACTTTACCTCTTTTGATTTTGATGAGCATACAAGTGAATCCAGAAGCATTAGTATAACAATGTTGTGTGAGTGCCAACGATAATTCATAGTGATGTTCTCCTCAAGACTCCGTATCATTTCATGCTTGTTCGTCTTGATGATGTAATGCGACTGGGGACTGAGCTCGATCCTATGGCTTATGCGTTGAACGCCTCCGAAGCAAGGTAGAACATGCAAGGGTTCCAGGTAAGTCATCAACCAAACTAGGTAAGTATTTCTTTAATCTTCTTTCTTTCCTTTTATTTCTTTAGTTTAAATCACCAACACCCACTTCTTTCATCACTCCTTTTGCATTTCTTTGTAAATAATCATTCTCCATTTTTCTCACCTTCTCATTCTACCGCTTTCTTTCTAACTTAACTTTAACCTAACTCTTTTTCATTTTCATTTCTTAAAACAAAGAAGAACCTTCATTTTTCTTCACAAAGATTTCAATACAAAACTTGAACGCTTCTATCGCTAACCCTCCTTGTGGATCACGACCCGCATAGCCACTTGCTATTGCGATAGAATTGAGCACTTGCACATCTTTATTTAAAGTTCTGAAATTTCGTATTTTGTGCAGGTTCAAGCTCAATCAGCATTCATTCATATCATTCATCATTCATAGTGCTTGTGTTGTGCCTTGCATCACTTATATTTCTCATATCATCTTTATATGCTTGGTTTGTATTTGTGTGCCTCACTTGTACTTAACCACGAGAGCTTCATATAGCACCTCAACTCTTATTCAGAGGAATCAAGAGGAGTTAGTCCAGAGCCCTTCACGGGGAATTCGGCTACACTCGTTGGTTGTACTAAGTGTAGTTGTAAATTTGTTTTAGCTTCCGCATTTAGTTTCTAGATTAGCATTATCACATATTCACCCCCCTCTAGGTGATTTACAATTGGTATCAGAGCCTACGCTCCTGATACTTAGGTTTAACAACCTAGGAGTGAGATCCTGTTTGCTAATCTACATTTGCATTTGCACATACATTTGTTTGCACACACCCATGGATTGCTTTTCACCTCCCATGTTCGATGTCTCCAACATTGACACATGGAAATATAGGATGTCCATGTATTTGAAGACCCTAGGTTTGCATGTTTTCCTTATCGCTACCAAGAAATGCTATCTTGGTAATAGCAATCATATAGGGGCCAATGCACAAGCCCTTGAGGCTATTAGAAGCACGCTTTCTAAAGATTATCTTATGCATGTTTCTAACATTGATTCCACCTTTGCAGTGTGGAACAAGTTGACAACCACATCCACCTCCAAGCTTCAATTGCCAATCCAACCGGAGGAGTCTAGTGGAGAATCGACTCACAATGCTTCATGGTCCAAGGGAATGACTCCCTTGAGGTACAATCGGAATCTCAACTAGATAGTTTTGATGCTAGTTCTTCATGTGATGAATATATGGATGCTAATGCTTTGAATGAAGAACTATCTATTGTTTGTGAAAAATTAATAGAAAAATATAATGTTTTGAAAAAGAAAAGTCTAGGCCTTAATAATGATAATAAAAATTTAATTTCTAGACTTAACAATGTTTTGCAAGAGAAGGAGGAGATTTCTAATGAAAGGGATTCATTAAAATCTCAACTTAATCTTGCATTAAAAGATAATGAATTTTTGAAAAATAAAAATGAGTGTGAAATAATTTTAAAGAAAAATGAAAACTTGTCTTTGAAACTTGATTTTGTTTTAAAAGAGAATGTTTCTTTGAAAAACAAAATAATTTCTATTTCAAATGACTAAGAAGTTTGTTTAAAAAAAAATGAATCTTTGCACAATAAAATAGATTCACATGTTTGCCATGATAGTGTAGCTTCACCACCTAGCTCACCTATTGCATGCCACACTTCTTCTTTAATTGAAAATGATATATCCATGCTTAAGAAGAGTGTTGATTGTTTGGGCTCCACTTTGAGCCATTGTGTTTCTAGCCATACACGTTTGGAATCTTTGTTTCGAAAGAAACAAGTTCCATCTATGCATGTACACCCTCCACGGCATACACATGCTTCTCACGGTCACCACCATCACACTTTGTATGCTCATGTGTACACTTGTACACATTGTGGACGTAAGGGCCACCTTGCTAAATTTTGTTATGATCGTATACATGATGTTAATTTAGCAAATAAATTTGTTTGGGTTAGGAAAGGTACTAACCCCCATGGACCCAAAAAGTGTGGGTACAAAAGACCACCCATATTGTATTTGATGTAGGTGTGGGCTCTCGCATGACGTGAGAGTATTGGTACCTTGGAGTGGATGCGTTCCGAGCTTCATGTGGACTATTTGGATGCATCATTTTCAAGGGAAGCTTGGTGGGAGGACCACCTTGGTTTGGAGAACTAGAGAGGTGCCCTCATCGATTTTGGTATCGATCTCTAACTCCCGTTTATATTTACATACTTTTCATGTTCATTGTTTATAGCATGTTTTGTTGTTTATTGATTATTATGACAATGCCATGATTATTAGACCATTGACATGCATGTATAGTTTTTGAGATCACCCATGCTTAATATGGATCATTCTTTGTGTTCTCGCATATGTTTAGCTATTATGTATATCATAGTTCTAATAACATGTGAATTTACATAATAATCATGTTTATATTTTTCATGTTTATTCATATCTTGTTTTTATGCTTCATGCATTGATTACATATTTAGATGTTAGTTTTCATTAAAACTTGGTATATACTTGTACATATAGTGGGCCACAAATAAATCTATATATGTTTGAGCTTGAATGCTTATTTGAACCCATTAGATGTGCTAGTATAGTCTAGTTTTGATGATCCATGCATTTTAAACTTGTATTCCCATTTTTGAATTTGTTTTATGATTTCTTGTTTAACTTCATGTATATGTCCATTTTATCCAAATTATTGTTATACATATACATCCTTTGAGCCACGTGCCTTTCATGCATATACATTTGTGGACTCGTTATGTTTGGATATGTATGTATACTTTAGTTTGTATAAGACATACATATGCCTTGAAGATTAAATAGTTTTGATGATTTTCATGTTTTCATGTTTAAAGGAATTTTGAGCTTGAATGTCTATTTTCATGTTGATATGTTTCACATAACACTTGTTCACTCACCTTATTTAAATGTTTCTCATGATTATGTTTTCATGAGTATGATATGAGCTTTATGGATTTTGAGTGTTATTAGTGATCATGTGATTTACATAGTTTCATGAAAAATATTTTTGTATTATTCCTTACTTAAGGATTTCGTACTAGTTTAAAAGTTTTTTCATTTAACTAGTTGCGAGATTCTTCGTTATGGTAGAAGTTTTCAAGCATACTATATTTTTCAAACCTATTTTTGAAAACCCCTACCTTCCAAGGGTGGTTGGATGGGAGACCATGCACATGTATGCTTTATAATGAAAATCATTTTAAACTTGAGCATGAGTTGGGAGGATAGGTTATGAGATATACACTTGATATTATTGTTGTTTCAATTGGTATCATTGAATTCCTTCAATTGGTATCAATATTGACATTTTTGTATACTCATATATATTGTTTTTATTTTGGTATCATATGTTCTTAATGACAAATTCTTACAATTGGTATCATTTTGCATCAAGATATTTATTTGAATGTTTTCAATTGGTATCAAGATTTTCTTTTGTTTTCTTAAAATTGGTATCAATGTTTTTATGTTTCCTTTCAATTGGTATCAAGATGCACTACTTTGACACATTTTTAATTGGTATCAAATTTATTTTATTGAGGAAAATCGAAATGTTTTAAAAAGAAATATGAAAAATGTTTTGATTTATATTGCATATATGCAAGGGGAGCTTAACATCTCTTCTACATATAGATTCATGTTGAGTGTATCTTATATTGAGGAGCTTGACAACTCTTCTTTATGCGATACACGTGTGTAGGGGAAGCTTCACATCTCCTCTTATACATTGCATATTATGTGTTATGTGAATTATGGCTTGTCATCCTTTCTTCATGTAATGCATATATGTAGGGAAGTTAACTTAGCGTCTTCCTCTTCATGAATGTATATCGCATATATCTATTTATTGATTTGTTTGTTTGACCCCTTAGTTAATTCTTTGTTTCGAACAAAAAGGGGGAGAAGAATTTATTGATTTGTCTTTACTTTGACCCCTTGTTGATGATTGACAAAAAGGGGGAGAAGTATTTGGTATATATGCATGTTTTCAGGATTTATGTTTATGCATATATGTTTTGTTTTGCAAATATAAGGAGATAAGAACTTGATGAGTTTTATGCTTGTTTGGCATGTGCATGTTTTATATTTGCATACATGTTTAGTTAGTTTATGTGCTTCATTTCCATATCTTATTGCTTATTTGTGATGCATGAGTTAAGGGGGAGCTTCTTTGAAGCTTAACTTTAATCCATGCATATATAACTCCATGAGTTTTGTCATCATCAAAAAGGGGGAGATTGTTGGCCCAGAGGCCTTCC
Source organism: Agave tequilana (assembly GCA_038442645.1). Taxonomy (NCBI): domain Eukaryota; kingdom Viridiplantae; phylum Streptophyta; class Magnoliopsida; order Asparagales; family Asparagaceae; genus Agave; species Agave tequilana. The sequence continues at coordinate 83,664 of JAVJIF010025026.1, read as the reverse complement.
ACTCTAGTTTTGATGATGATTAACTCATGTAGTTATGTTTACTAATATTCTTGTGATGTTTAGTTTCAGATCATTAACCAAGATATTAGTTGGTGATTAGCTTCAACAAAGAGTTTTGAAGCCTTTCACTTGGTGATTCAAGAGCCCGAGCATCAAGATCTTTATAGCACTCGTTGGAGTCTAGCTCGGTGGATCACGGTGTTTTGGATCGAGTCGACTTGAAGATGGAAGATCGTCAAGAAGACTTAGGTATCCATAGTTTAGTGTGTTTAGATCCATTTGTAAAAATTAGATAGTTGATATGCTCAAGTTCACAATACACACGTTTTACGTTTTATGGATATTGGTTTTCATGAATAGTTTAAATCAAAATAAGTTTAAATGGTTTTTATGTATATTAGATGAGTTCTATATACATACATGCTTCATATCTTAGACAAACTTATTTTGATATGCCTATTCATGAGTTTTAGGAAAAATCAGATTTCCTATTGAAAAATTCAAGTTTGATAAAATACAGTTTTTGGTTTTTGATAAAAATGATAAAACACAAAAATAGTTCAAATTGCTTGATATTTGAGTTGAAATTTTTATCACATGTTTATATATCAATGCAAAATGTTAAAACTATTTTTGGGGATTTTTAGAAGATTTTTAAGTATTTTTAAGAATATTTTTAAACTGTTTTTCTGACCCAGAAAACTTGGCTGCCAGGCGCTGGCGGTCGACCGGGACGGTCGACCGTGTTCCAGAGCCGGTCGACCGACGTGCACAGCCTTGTGCACGTTTGGCCAGGCAACTGGGCCGGTCGACCGGGCGGTCGACCGGACAGAGAGCTTTGCTCTCTGTAAATCTGCGGTCGACCGGGCGGTCGACCGGGCTGCTCCAACGGTCATATTTATGACCGTTGGCGGTCGACCGCCGGTCGCGCTGGCTGATAAATTCAGCCAACGGCTAGTTTTAGGGTTTGGCCTATATAACCCCATTCCTTTGGGAATTTGGCCAAGTTTTTAAGAGCCAAAATTTCTCTCCTTTCTTGGTGTTTAAAACAAGTTTTCAAAAGTGTTTAGAGCTTAAAAATAGTTTATCTTTATTTGTTTCAAAAAGGGTTTAGAAAATTCAAGAAAAAGGAAAAAGCTTTTGGGATTTATTTTTGATCTTAATTCTTATCCTAGTTATTTTCCCAAGTGTTTCCTTTGAGTTTTTGATTTCCAAACACTTGTTTTCCACTTGAGCTATATCTTCTATCCTACTCTAGTAGGATCATTATTTGTGAGAAAAAGAAATTGTTTGAGGTTGTTGAAGCCTCCAAGTTGTAAACCCTTTCATTGTTGGGTTGCTCCCTCTTTGGTAGAGGTTGAGATTGTTGGTTTGCTCTCTCTAGTGAGAGGTGGAGTTTGGTTTTTGTATCCCTCTTCGGTAGAGGTGATTTGTGGTTGTTTGGCTACGGGCCTATCCCTCTTCGGTAGAGGTGGATTGTGATTGCATTGCCTCGGTGGAGGTTGTATTGGTTGAGAGAGGAGTTCGGTACTCCCGGTTGTACAAATCCTCCTCGGTGGAGGTTCCCTCGGTGGGAGTCCTAGGTGGACGAGTTAGTGGATTGGAAATCCTTCTCGGTGAAGGCGGGGACGTAGAGCTAGGGGCTCGAACCTCAAACACATCTTTGTCTTTGCGTTTGATCCATTGACTCTAAACTCTCTCTCTTTATTTTGTGTTGTGTATTCATTCATATCATTCATCATTCATAGTGCTTGTGTTGTGCCTTGCATCACTTATATTGCTCATATCATCTTTATATGCGTGGTTTGTATTTGTGTGCCTCACTTGTACTTAACCACGAGAGCTTCATATAGCACCTCAACTCTTATTCAGAGGAATCAAGAGGAGTTAGTCCAGAGCCCTTCACGGGAAATTCGGCTACACTCGTTGGTTGTACTAAGTGTAGTTGCAAATTTATTTTAGCTTCCGCATTTAGTTTCTATATTAGCATTATCACCTATTCACCCCTCCTCTAGGTGATTTACAGGATCACGTTTGAATCGAGTAGGCTTGGAGACAACAAGACTTCGGTTTGTGTTTAGTTTAAGATTGTTTAGATCTTGTGTAAAGGTAGATAGTGTTGATATGCTCAAGTTCACAAGACACACACAAGTTTAAAGTTTCATGTTTGATTTTTCGGTTTAACCGGTTTCGATTTTTAATATATATGGTTTTCATGAATAGATAGATTCAAAACAAGTTTACATGGTTTAATGTATATTAGATTTGATCTATATACATCTGTGCTTCATCTATTTAGAAAAACTTATTTTGATAGTGTATTTCATGAGTTTGGAGTTTTGTATTTAAACAAAACTTATTTTTAGATTTAATAGATATAATATCTTTATATGTATATTGGATTCTATCCAGATACAACATGCTTCAAAGTTGTTTAAATATCATGTTTTTGTATTTACATGTGTTTTAAAAAATTGGATTTTCCAGTTCAAATATCCAAGTTTTAAAAAATACAGATTTTGGTTTAAGGCAAATTTTCAATCACACAAAAATGGTTCAAATAGTTTGTAATATGTGTTAAATTTTTGTCACACATATTTGTATTTCAAAGATATAACAAGATCTTATTTTTGTGGAATTTATGTGATTTTATGGGATTTTTTAGAAGTTAAAATAACCAAGTTTTCAATCCCTAAATATAATCTGGCCTTCCTTCTGCCGGTCGACCGGACGGTCGACCGCGACAGAAGTCGGTCGACCGGTCCGGTCGACCGACGTGCACGGCTATTTGAACTGGTGGGCCGGTCGACTGGGCGGTCGACCGTCCAGATAGTACTGCTCTCAGGAAATGGCCCCGGTCGACGGTCGGCGACCGGCAGAGAGCTCTGCTCTCTGTATCCAGTTCCGGTCAACCGGAGGCACAACGGTCTTAAAAATGACCGTTGGGCCAGTCGATTGGGCAGTCGACCGGAAGGGCAAAACTGCCTTTTCTGGCTGCCAACGGGTAGAAATTTTGTGGGGCTATATATACCCACTCATTTGAGCTGGTTTCTAAAAGAATTTCAAGAACAAAATTTTCTATCTTTTAGGAAGTTTTTAAAAGAGTTTTAGTGCCAAAAGATTTGATCTTTATTTGTTTTTAAAAAGGGTTGGAAAAATCAAGAAAAGGAGAAGTCTTTGGGATTGATTTTTTATCTTCATTTTTATATCTATTCTAGAAGTTTTCCCAAGAGTTTTTCTTTGTGTTTTTGTTTTCCAAACTCTTTATTTTCTCACACTTGAGCTATCTATCTATCCTATCCATTAGGATTTATTTTGTGGGAAAATTTGTTTTTGGTTAGTTGAAACCACCAAGTGTTGTAAACCCTCCTTACTTTGTGACATCCCTCTAGTGAGAGGTGATTGTGTTGATATCCCTTTGTGTAGAGATGATTGTTGAGGTTGTGTTGGAATCCCTCAAGTGTGAGGTTGATCATTGTTTGGCTTAGTGCCCATCCCTCTAAGTGTAGAGGTGATTTGTGTTGAAGTGTAGAGGTGATTTGTGTTGTGCCTTGCCTCTAGTGAGAGGTTGTATTTGTTGAGAGAGGAGTTGTGTACTCCCAAGTTGTATTTGCCCAAATCCTCAATGGAGGTTCCTTGTGTGGGAAGTCCTGTGTGGATGAGTTAGTGCAAATCCTTCTGTGTGAAGGCGGAGACGTAGAGCTGGGTGCTCGAACCTCGAACATATTCTTGTGTTTGCGTTTGATCCACTTTCTCTAACTCTCTCTCTTATTTGCCTTGCATTGATTCATATTGTTCATATCATATACATGCTTGGTTTGTTTGTGTGTCATACTTGTGTTAACCAAGAGAGCTTCAAATAGCACCTCAACTCTTATTCAGAGGAATCAAGAGGAGTTAGTCCAGAGCCTTTCACCGGGAATTCGGCTACACTATTTGGTTACACTAAGTGTGTTGCAATTAGTTTTTAAATTCCGCATCATTTGTCATTAAATTAGCCTTACACCTATTCGCCCCCCTCTAGGTGTACTTTCATAATCATCACCTCATCACCTATTGCGAGGTCCTGTTACCGTTTGTGAGACTCTGTAGCAGACTGAGAGTTATAATTGTTGATTGTCATTTGTCTTGTATTATGGTCATGTAACTCATGCAAATGTGGTGCAGATGGTTCAACTACGATAATGAGTGAATACTTAGGGGAATAGAGAGAAGACTGAGGAAATTTTTAGACCTGGGAGTAGACACATCAATTTGAAACAAAAGAGAAAAGTGAGATCTAATCACTATGTAACATGGTGTTTTGTTGTTCTTGTCGGTGATTGTTCCCTCCTTATTATTCCCTACATTCTGCATCAGTTTGGTATCAAAGTGGGATCTAGTGACTAAGTAACTTGGTATATTGTTGTTCTTGTCAGTGACTGTTCCCTCCTCATTATTCCCTACATTCGACTTGGGTTTGGTAGCATTCAACACTATCTTCTTTCCTTTAAATTTAAATTCATAAATGTTAGATGTAATATCCCTACTTAGTAATATTATATTTTTAATTTTCTAAAGTATTTATTTTTATTTACTGATTATTTTATTATTATTATTAATTAATTTGATTTATAGTTATTATTATTAAATATACAAATTATTTTGAGACAGTAAATGGTAATTTGGTTTTATATATTATTACAATTATTTCTTATCAATAATTTTAATTACTTAATACTATTATTTCTATTATTATTCTTATTATTAACTGTTATTATTATTATTAGTAGTTATTAATATTATTATTTCATTATTATTATTTGTGTTAATATTATTATTAGTAGTTATATTATTATTTTGTTAATGTTCTTATTATTATTTGGTTAACTATTATTATTACTGTTATTTATTATTGTTACTATTATTTATCATTATTATTACATGTTATTAGTAGTAGTATTAGTTATTAATAATTGATGATATTATTATTATAGTTTTATTGTTATTAATATTAGTAGTATTATTCCTTCACTTTATTATTCCTATTCCTAAACCTATTAAGCCCATTAACCCATTTACTCTATAGCCAAAACCCGAAACCCAACAACCCAATAACCAATTATCTCTCCCTCTATATAATCCTATCATTTACCCTAATCCTAAAAACCTAATCCCTAATAATCCTTCTCTTTCTCCTTCTTGCCGACGGAGCCCCGCCATAGCCGTGCCTCTGCCCTCTGCTGTAGCCCTCTCTCCTGGCCAATCATCTCCCTGGAGCCGCACAGTGCACACCACTCACGCACCACCTTTCCCCTTAGCAACCACCTCGTAGCAACTCCAACGCAACCACCTCCCTCCCTCCAGCCCACAGCACCCTACCTCCACCCGCACACCCACAGCCAGCAGCACACTCTCCCTGTGGCCGTAACTCTCTCCCTCTTGGCTGATCTCCGTCAAGCTCCGCGGCAGCCCCCGAAGCTCCTCCTTGTCGCTGGCGAACTCCGCCACATCCACGACAGCCCGTAGTCGAGCACCACGCCTCCTCGGCCTCCGCCCGATCTCTGGCGAGTTCGACATCCCCTGGAGCACGCACCACTCCAATCTTGGCCGTGTGCACCTCCTCCCATGGGTAACTCTCTCTATATCTTCCCTCTCTCTTTCTTTATATATTTATGTATATATTATATTACATGTGTAGTGTGTTATTATGTGCGGTGTTTTTAATTAGTGTGTGTGTAGAATTATATGTGTGTGTTTAAGTGTATTATGTGCATAATTATGTGTGTGTTTATAATTATATGTGTTTAATATGTACGTATGTATGTATCGTGTATGCTTGGGTGTATGCATGTATATGTGTATGTGTTATGCATGTATGAGTGTGTACCCGTGTATTTATGTGAACATGTGTCTATGTTGAAATCACCTAGAGGGGGTGAATAGGTGACTAGCTAATCTAATGATGAATTAATGTGGAATTAAAACTATTTAAGCAAACTAAAAACTATTAAGTTAAACACACAAGGTATAACCTAAGAGTGTAGCCGAATTCCCGGTGACGGGCTCTAAACTATCTCCTCAAGATTCCTCTAGATAAGAATTTAGGTGCCGCTATGGCTCTCTTGGTTGAATACAAGTGTGAGCAAACAATCCCCAAGCATATATCAATTTAAGCACAAGTATATCAAGTAAGTAATGAATATGAATAATAAGAGCATGCAAGATATAAATACAAGTGAGAGATAGAGAGAGTAATCGTAAACACGGGAGATTTGTTTCGAGGTTCGAGCACCTTTGCTCTACGCCCCCGCCTTCAACACTATGAAGGATTTTCACTAAAATCGATCTCACCAGATCACTTGGTGTCGCAACACCTACAACGAGTTCACACTAGAACTTCTTGGATTCACTAGTCCCTCTCTTGTTCCCGCAAGAACTATACACGCAAGCACACTATCTTGTCGAGGCCGCACCTCTACACCGAGCTCCCACAAGAACTCGAAACCCTTGACAGTCTTACTTGATCATCGGAGGGGTTTGGGGGACCCCAAACCCGACCCCTTGACGACTCTTCATCTTTCTTTTTGGACTCCAGAAGTGCTCATCCCGCTTAACTCAAACTCCAGGCCCATGCCAGGTCTCAGGCCTGACCCAGATTTCTATAATTCATCAAATTCCAATCAAGCATATCATAAGATATGCTTTGGCAAAGTTTAACTTGAGAGCATACCACTTGCGCTGTTTTCCCTAAAACATGTAGAAATTAATTCTTGAGCAGCTGCAATCCCATCCATTGTAATTGTTATTTTCCATGTTGATTGAGTTTGTATGGAAGTATTGATATCACCCATGGTTCCTCTTACAAATGTGCCTTCACCTGAATGCTTCTTGCATCCTAACATCATCACCTGTTAGATATTGTTAGAATTCCTCATAATTTATTTTATGATATTAGAAGTTTGGAAACAACGATGCAAGAGTGGAGTGTATTTGATCCATTTCAGGCTTTCGCAGTGATGGGGGTCTCGTGCATCGGGCTGCGTCGATGGATTGATCCATCCATCGATGGAGCATTGGTTGCAAGGTCCCTTCCGGAACCAGGCATGGGGGAAGGCTAACTGATGAGCAAATATGATTCATTTATCCATTCAAAGACCTACACTTTTGCCCATACTAAGAGTTCATATATGAAACTTTCATCGACCCATCAGTTTGAAACAGGCAGAGGAACGTCTTGCGGCTTCCAGTTAGACTCATCAACAGTGACTGCCAATGGAAATATGTTCCATCATCAAGGCCATGGATAAATCATCATGGTGACCCTCTTCTAACCATTAGAATGATTCTAAGATATCAATTATAAGATGGCAATGGAAGTGAGGCATCAAAGATGTGGTCGTATGACAGAATAATGTTCACCCTCAGTATGAAAACACCCAAAGCTTTTTCATCTCAGATAACTTGCTGTACAGAAACTCCATTGATCTTCACATTTCAGGAAGCGTTGTGACATGAAAAATAACAGCAAATTTGTTTCCTCATTCACCACGCATACACACACGCAACACAGGAAATTTATGACTACCGAAACACTCTGTAAATAAGCAAACATTGAACCTGGGTTCTGCATCAAAATTAAGCACTAAACTCGACAGACATGACAGTCTGCATTATCAGAATATATGCATCCCGACTTTTCTGCACAAAGCAACTCAACTGATTTCGTGACACGCAGATGTTTCTGTAATAAGCCTATACCAATTTGAAGAACTGCTATCTGCTTCAAAAACTTTACAAAATCACTCAGACAATACAGATTATAGAGAATGTTCAGCCATAAAGAGCGACCATCCGGTTAAACATTAGAGAGACTTTTGCATCAAGATTAAGCACCATGTTTGTAGTTTCGACTGCAGCTTTTCAATGTTATTCTCTTACAGAAAATTCCATATATGATAAATGAATCAGCTTCAAAATGCATATAAAATTAACTAAACAATATGGATCATGATGAAAGCTTTCCCTGCAAGCGAGGGGATTATCCAGATCATGATACAAGTAGATTTTATCACACACACAGCTAGAACTGATGGCAGTGTGTTTGAAAAGGAACAAACCACTGCAAAGAAAAGACTCCAACTGGAACCTGTTGTGAATATTTGAGCCATATTCAACTATATATAGATAATGTAACTTAATGTTACAATGTCAACGCCTCAAGCCTATACAGTCTACAACAAATAATTCAACTGTCTATATTAAACTATCTTGTCAGCTATCTATACAATGTGACTTATGCTATAAATGTCAATGGATCAAGCCTATATATTTACAACAATCATCTGTATTCAGGTGGCCTGGGATTCTTGTTGTAGGCCGAAGCATGAGGGTGGTCTTGGTATTAACGACCTCCATGTCTTTAAACAAAGCAATGCTAAAGAAGCTCACCTGGCACATATGACTAAGAATTCTCTGATTTTTACCTACCTATGTACCCGCTATTTTACCCCGATTGTAGACCGCGGACTTGATATGTTTCTTCCTTTGTTTGGCCGGGCTTGAAGCCCCTTTATGTTTTTTTGTTGCATTAGTCCAGATGGTTGGTTGGTCATCATTTCAAAATCCGTTTTTGACAGATAACTGGTTGGAGACTCCGTTGATTGATCAGGTTGGAGAACACTCAGTGTCCTAAGCTCCGCAACAGGCTCATATAGGCGATGTTTACTAAGATTATAGTAGATGAGATCCCCCCCCCCCCCCCCTCTTTTCGTTTCTCATCTACAGTTCTTACTTTTGAGATTGAGGAGGTTATGGTGAGCCCAGATCTCTATTCTTGAGTTTGGACTCTCTTTACATGGTGAGGTCTCATGTGCAGCGGCTTATACTTCTATTAGGGAACTCGGTGTTCCTGTCAGTTAGGGGAAGTAGATTTGGGCGGCTTATATCACTCCTTTGCATTCCATTTTCTCTTGGCGTGTTTTACACGTCAAGTTGTATGCTGATGCCGCTTTGCGTGCCCGAGGCTTCATTTTCGACTTTGTTTTGCTATGGAGGAGGATTTGCAGCACCAATTTTTGGGGTGTCCTTTTTGTATGGGGTTTGTGGGATGCGGTATCCACTGCTTGTGGCATCATCTCTATTTGGATTGGTCAACTTGCAATCTTTGGAGGGAGGCAATGCATATCTTATTTAGTTCTCAGCTTTGGTCTCTTTAGGGGGCTAGCATTGTTTTCGTTCTCTGAGCAGTATGATTAGATATTTTGTTGAGGGTCATGCTTTGGTTTTGGTGGTCCATTCGTGAGGCAGATTCACTTCAGACTGGCATTATGTAGAATTTTATTGATGAGCTCCTGGCTTTGCAAAGACTTCAGGCGGATGGCCATCCTATTAAGGTCCTACTCGTTTTGGAGGTCATTTGGCTCTCTCGCCCTCCGGGTTGACTTAAGGCCAACATGGATGGGGCAGCTTTTGGAGGCCCGAGTTTTGTTGGTTGTGTTGGTGTCTTTCGTACATGTAGAGGCTTTGTCAAAAGCTGCTTTGCTATTTACCTTGGTATTTACTTTGCTTTCAAGGATGAGTTGGTTGATTTTGTCCACAGAATTGAGTATGTCAGGTCTTTTGGCTGAAGGCTGCTGTGATTGGAGAGTGACTCAGCTTACTTGGTGGCTCTGCTTCGTTCGCGCTCCCGTAGGGCCCCTTGGAGGTGACGCCCTATTTGAGAGAGGTGTTTATAGGTCACCTAGAGGGGATGAATAGATAACAAGCTAATCTAATACTAAACTAATGCGGAATTAAAACTAATTATGCACACTAAAACTATTACGCAAACACACAACGTATAACTAAAGAGTGTAGCCGAATTTTTGGTGAAAGACTTTGAACTATCTCCTCAAGATTCCTCTAAATAAAGAGTTGAGGTGCCACTATGGCTCTCTTAGTTATATACAAGTGTGAGCAAACAAACAACCCAGCATATATATTTAATTAAGCACAAGATATATTAAGCATATAAAGATAAGCACAATAAGAACATGCAAGATGTATAAAGACAAGTGAGAGAGAGAGATAAGCAATCGTAGACATGCGAGATTTATTTCGAAGTTCGAGCACACTTGCTCTATATCCCCGCCTTCACCATTGTGAAGGATTTTCACTGAAAGGATCCCGCGATATCACTCGGTACCATAACACCTACAACGAGCTCCCTCAAGAACCGCAAGTCCCTCACTTGTTCTTGCAAGAACAACACACACGAACCTGCAAGCTCGCCAAGGCCGCAACCTCTACAACTCCACCAAATACAAAGGTGGAACACTTGGTGATCACTTCTCTTGATCACCAACAAATATTCTCACGGACAAGGATCGTATAGAGAATGAATATAGTAATGGATAGCTCAAACTTGTGTGAGAAAATAAGATAGATGAGGAGGTGAAAAACTCAAAGAAAAGCTTTTTAAAACTCAAGAGAATCATTCTTGATAAACTCTCTTTTGATATGGCAATGAAGCTCTAAAAACTTGTTGGGAAAACTCTATTGAAAATGGGAAATAAGCTCTTGAAAAACTTCTCTAAAACTCACCCAAAACCCCATATTTATAGGCAAAGAAAACTAGTCGTTATGGTTCAAAAACTGCCTGAAATGATCTATCGGTCGACTGCCTGGTCAACCGACCAACAGTCAAATTTCTGGCTGTTGGCGTCTAGCGATCGACCGACCTCAGACCCAGACTGTGAAATAGGTCAATTTTGAGCACAGTTTTGAGGCCTAAAATGTTAGAATTTGGAAATAAGTATATATAATAAATTTGTCGATCTTTAAGTCTTCTTTCTAAAGCAACTTAACTCAAATCAATAACTTTTCAGAGTAGAAAGTTATCAACAAATTACTGAGAAGTGTCAAACCAAAAACTGTAAACTGTTTTAAAACAAGTACAGACTTCAACCCAACATTTGACATCTTTAACATTTGAATCAGAAAATGATTATTGAATAAGAAAGTATCCCTGAAAGTTATCTTTGAAATGCAATTTAAATCATGTTATTGAATATAAGAATAAAATGTTATGGTCAGAAAACTACAAGAGTGTTGAGCAGATCAGCAGAACAGTCAGCCGCCCAGTCGACCGAGAAAACCCGAGAGCTCTACAAACTGTCAATCGACCGGTCGGTCTCTACTGCGGTCGACTGGACTGTCGACCGAGCTCAAGTCACATGGGCTTGTGCACATCTTGTGCACGTCGGTCGATTGCTCGATCGACCAGCTCAGCCTTCGGTCCACCGGTCGGTCGACCGCAAGCAGCCAAAAAATAATTTTAACAACCTTTTAAAATTCATCTTAAATTCCATAAAATCTCTATAAAATTCACAAAAATAAGTTCATTGAAATACTTTGAAGTACAAATATGTGTGATAAAAAATCAACACATACTACAAACATTGAACTATTTTTTAGGCATAGAATTTAAAACTTAAACCAAAAATGGTATTTTTCAAGAGCTATTTAACATAAAAGTTATAAAATATTTTGTGTGTGTGTTTATGTGCTTGAGTAATCCATAACTAATCTATCCTTTACATTTTATCCTAAAATAAAAATCTTAAACTTACAAACTCAGACTTAAGTCTTCTTGAGAATCTTCTCTTGAAATTCTTCTTCTCCATCTCGACTTGATCCAAACTTGATCCATGAGCTAGATCCCACTTTGAGTACTTGATGCGATCTTGAAACGCGAGCTCTTGAATCAACAAGTGATGGCTTCAAAAGTTGACTTTGAATATTTTGTTGAGGCTAAATACCGACTAAGGTCTTGATTGAATATCTGAAACTTAATAAACACAAGATCATTAGTATTATAACTACATGAGTTAATCATCAAAACTAGAGTAATGGGCCTTTGAGCCAACAATCTCCCCCTTTTGATAATGACAAAACTCATGAAGTTATATATGCATGGATTAAAGATAAGCTTCATAGAAGCTCCCCCTTAACTCATGCATAGCAAAAACAAGTAGATATTCAATGAAAGCTCATAAATAAAACATATATATATGCATAAACAACAAATATTAAACATGCATATATAAACTCTCTAAATTCTTCTCCCATTTTTGTCAACTCATCAACAAAGGGCGGAAGAAAAACAAACAAGAAAATGTATATGCGATATAAATTCATGAAAAGGAGAGACGTTAAGTTAGCTCCCCCTGCATACATGCATTACATAGAGAAAAGATGACTACACCCTAACCCATATAAAGCATAATATACAATATATAAGCGGAGATGTTAAGCTCCCTCGACACACATGTATCACATAAAGAAGAGAGCTTAAGCTCCTCAATATGTGAGATACACTCAACTTGAATCTATATATAGAGGAGATATTAAGCTCCTCTTGCATATAAGCAATATATTTCAAATAAATTTTGAAAACCTTTTTAAAACAAAATTTGATATCAATTTAAAACAAATTTTTTCACAAAATAAATTTTGGTATACCACTAGTAGGCGGCAAAACAAACCACTTTTAGGTAAACATAAACATTATTTTATAGGTAAACATCAACATGAATACCATTTGTAAGAAAATATAAATATTGTGAAATCATTTTAAGTTTTTAAAGAACTTTTTTTTGAAATAGCCCATAAGCTTGTATATGATACTAATTGAAAAATAATTGACATTAAAAACTAAATCAAGCTTATCATGAAATAATTTATGCTATAAAGTGTTAACATTTTTAATCTTAGCACAATAAATCATATATATGTATATATGAAAATACCACTTGAAATTTGAAGCATACATATATAAGAAAAAAGTATGAGTATACAAAAGTAAATTTTCATTAAAATCATGCATATCTCACAGCTACCATCTTTCATGCACATGTTTAAATAGATTTTCATTAACAGCATATAAGGCATGGTCGCCCATCTAACCGCCTTTTGAAGGTAGGGATTTCAAAAATATGATTTGAAAATCATTTTAGCATAGCTTAAAATCACTACCAATATTGAAAAATAACGAAACTAGTTTTAAGATACTTTTAAAAAATAGTACAAAATCCTTCAAGTAAGGAACAAAACACAAGTGTATCCATGAAATATGTATATCACACAAGGGTTGTCACTCAAAATCTATAAAGTTCAAAAATGTACTCATGAAAGAAAGTCATGAGTAAACATAAAAGTGAATGTACAAGAATTATGTGAATAGCATATTCATAAAATAAATAATAAAGCTCAAAACATCAAAACATATGAAATCATAAAAATTTATTTTCATTAAAACTAAACAAGTTTCAAGGTATATGTATGTTTTATCGAAACTAAAAGTATACATATATATCCCAAACATAAACGAATCCATAATAAAATTTTACATGAAGGCAAGTGACTCAAGGATATACATGTCTATCTATTAGCTTTAGATAAAAATAACATATACATGAAGCTAAACATGTACAAGAATAGGAAAACAAGTATAAATGAAATAATCATCAAAACTAGGTTATACAAGTATATGTAATGAGTACAAATGAGTAATGAAGCACAAACACATAATAATCAAGTGTAGCTCACTATTTGTACAAGTATAGACACAAATTTTAACGAAAAGTGCATCTAAACACGTAATCACCACATGAAGCATAAAACAAACATGATTATTAGGCTAAATGCACGTGTTTTAGAAATAGTATATACATAATAGTTAAACAATAGTGAGAACACAAAATATGAATCCATATGAACATAGGTGTATCTTAAAGACTATCTATGTATATCACATGTCTAATAACATTGTATTTAACATAATGAGCGTTAAAATCATAACACGCTTAAAAATCATCAATATAAAAGCATGTAAACAAAAATAAAAATTTATAGATAGTTACCAAAACATATGAACTATTCTCTAAGTCTTCAAACCATGGTGGTGCTCCCACCAAACTTCCTTGATAGTGATGCATCAATTTAGCAAGTCCATCTATCTCTACATCCATCCACCACCAAGGCACCAACGCTCTCACATTCTGTGAGTGCCCACACCTACATCAAACACAAGAGGTGGAAATTTTAGTACCCATTTCTTTTTGAGTCCATGGGGGTTAGCATTATAAGGAACCCAAACACTTTTATTTGCAAAATTTAAATGATTTATTTTATCAAAATAAAATTTTGCTAAATGGCCTTTGCGGCCGCAATGTGTACAATTATTCACTTTAGCATACATATGGTTGTGATGTGTATGAGTATAGTGTGCATGAGATGTATGCGGTGGGGTATGTACATGAACATGTGAAACTTGTTTCTTGCAAAACATAAATTCCAATTTATCGTGTTTAAATGCACATTGGCTCAAAGTGGAGCCCAAACAATCTATGTTCTTCTTCAAAATACATATATCATTATCAATTTTGGAAGAAGAAACATAAGAAACAAAATCTTTTTTTCTTTTTAGAAATATTTTCTTTTTCTTTTTCAAATAATTGTTTCCTTCACAATATCATTTAATTTTGAAAATAAGGAAACATTCTCCTTTTTCAAAAATTCGTTTTCCATCAACAAAGTTTTATTTTCTTTTAAAACTAAGTCTTTTTCTTCTTTTAACAAATCATATTTTTTAAGAAGTTTTTGACAAAAAGATGCAAGCTCATCATAAGGCATATCAATGTCTTCATCAACCTCGGATTCAGAATTTACCACAAGCGGGTCATCCCCTTGGACCTTGTAGCATATGTTGGAAGTAACACTTCCATCATCCGAGTCACGCCCTATATAGTATTGCTTTTGTTCACTAAGGAGATAAGAGTGTTCCATATTACAAAAGCCGAATCAAAGTTAGCAAAGCTAGATAAATATTCATCATTTAAGGCAGATTTTAAAGCATAAATGGCTTTTGCATTAGCCTCAAGATTTTTTCCATCTAAACAATATGAATCTTTAATTGAGGCAAAATAAATATGAATTCCTAGGGTTTTGAGATACATTGACATCTTAACTTTTCAAGTTTGGATGTTGAGAATATCAAACATAGGAGGTGTCATGAAATCCATGAGTGTGTGTACAAATATTTGTTGGCCCAGAGGCCTTTCTCTAGTTTTGATGTTGATTAACTCATGTAGTTATGTTTACTAATAATCTTGTGATATTTAGTTTCAGATCTCTAATCAAGATATTAGTAGGTGATTAGCTTTAACAAGATGTTTTGGAAGCTTTCACATGGTGATTCAAGAGCCCGAGCGTCAAAGATCATATTTAGCACTTGTTGGAGTCAAGCTCGGTGGATCACGGTTTGGATCGAGTCAGCTTGAAGATGGAGTTCATCAAGAAGACTTCAGTACATAGTTTAGTTTAGTGTTTAGATTCATTTGTAAAGATTAGATAGTGTGGTATGCTCAAGTTCACAACACACACACGTTTCATGTTTTGGTATTGGTTTTCAGTTTTTATTTAACCGATCTTGGTTTTCATGATTAGATAGTATCAAAACAAGTTTACATGGTTTAATGTATATTAGATTTATTCTATATACATTTTGCTTCAATATTTTAAACAAACTTAGTTTGATATGTCTATTTCATGAGTTTGAGTTTTGTGTTTTAACAAAACAGATTTTTCAAAATTAATATCAAAAACATTGATATATATATATATATGTTTTATGTATATTGGATTTCTATCCATATGCAACATGTTTCTAAGTGTTTAAATATCATGTTTTTGTATTTGAATGAGTTTTGGACAAAACGTATTTTCAATTCAAAAATCCAAGTTTGAAAGAATATGGACTTTGGTTTTCGGCAATATTTCCATAACACGAAAATGGTTCAAAAAGTTTGAAATTTGTGTTGAAATTTTCACACAAGTTTGTATTTCAATGTATTATGCAACAACTATTTTTGTGGATTTTTAGAGAATTTATGGATTTTTTAGAAATTAAAAAAATCAAGTTTTTCTGTCCCTAAACAGCTTCTGCCAGGCTCTAGCGGTCGACCGGACGTGCACAAGAATGTGCACTTGGCCGTGTAAGTTGGCCGGTCGACCGAGCGGTCGACCGACTGAAAGCAACCCACTCTCGGGTTGCTCCGGTCGACCGGCCAGAGAGCCGTTGCTCTCTGGTTCAGGGCCCGGTCGACCGGGCGGTCGACCGGAAGCAGTAACGGTCAAATTTTGACCGTTGGCTGGTCGACCGGCCAGTCGACCGGAAGGTCAATTCTGATCATATTTGCAGCCAACGGCTAGTTTTTCCAAATGGTTATAAAATGGGTTTTCTCTTAATAGTTTTTAACAAGTTTTTGGAGAGCTTATTTTCTGATCTTACTAGTGTTTTTGCAGCAATCAAAAAGTAATTTTGGGCTCTAAAGTTTACATTCTATTTGGTGTTTTTCTAGGGTTTAGAAAATCAAAGAAAAGTGATTTTTGGGAAAGTGTTTTGATTCAACTTCTTCATCTTTATTTCTAGTTTTTTCCTAAGGATTTTCTTTGAGTATTTAATTTTTCATTCCTTTGGTTTTTCTCACACTAGAGCTTCATTCTATCCTATCTATAGGATCTTTGTGTTTGTGGGAAAAGAATTGGTTTGTGGTCTTTTGATCACCAAGTTGTAAACCCTTATCATTGCTTGGCTTTGTGCCTTTCCCTCTTGGTGTAGAGGAGGTTGTGCAATTGGGTTGTATCCCTTAAGTGTGAGGTGATCTTTGTTTGGATTTGTGCTTATCCCTCAAGTTGTGAGGTGACTGATATTGGTGCTTTGTGCCTTAGCCTCTAGTGAGAAGTTGTGCTTGTAAAGAAAGGAGTTGTGTACTCCCGGTTGTAGTTGCCCTAAATCCTCGGTGGAGGTTCTCTGTGTGGGAGCCCTGTGTGGACAAAGTTAGTGGATTCGAATCCTTCTGGGTGAAAGCGGGGACGTAGAGCTGGGTGCTCGAACCTCGAAACAAATATTGTTGTTTGCGTTTAATCCATCGACTCTTACTCTCTCTATATTACTTTGTGCATTGATTCATATTGCTATATCATAATACATGCTTGTGCGTTTGTGTGCCTCACTTGTGCTTAACCACGAGAGCTTTATATAGCGCCTCAACTCTTATTCAGAGGAATCAAGAGAAGTTAGTCCAGAGCCCTTCACCGAAAATTCGGCTACACTCGTTGGTTGCATTAAGTGTTGTTGTAATTAGTTTTTAAATTCCGCATTTAGTTCATTAGATTAGCCTATCACCTATTCACCTCCCTGAAATCACCTAGAGGGGGGGTGAATAGGTGATGGCTATATGAATTATGGCAATTTTGCGGAATTAAAACTTTCACACACAAAAGCACAAATAAAGACTTGCAATAAATACAACAATTAAGTGCAAGAATTGAAAGGAGTAGAGTTAGAGAAAATTGATCAAACGCAAACGCAAGGATGTGTTTTCCGAGGTTCGAGCCACGCTCTACGTCCCCGCCTTCACACTTGAAGGATTTGCACTACTATCGTTGATCCCACCGGATCGCCAATACAAGGACACACTTGTCCCTTACACATGTGATGCCGCAACACCACCCGAAGCTCACTAGCTCCCTTGAGGCCGATGCCTCTACAACTTCACTCCAAGAAGAAATGAGTGATCACACTTGATCACTTTACAAAAGCTCACTTGCACAATCCTAGAACCAAATATGTAGATGTAAAGCTTGGGATTGTGGTGTGCAAAATCTAGAGAGAAGCTAGAGGAATAGGCTACAAGTTGGGTGTTGGGAATTTAGGCTTTGGAAAATCTTTTATGAAGGAAAGCTTTGAAAATCTTTGTAAAACTCTTAAGAAATATTTTGCAATAGTTGTCTAATCAATATGAGGTGACCCTCTATTTATAGGGGTCAAAAACATCCTCAAAAACTCGTTGGAGACAAATCCCAAAAAGAAAAACAGTCAGAAAAACTAGCTGTTGGATCTGTCAGAACTTTTGACAGATCCCGTCGACCGGGTCGGTCGACCGCCAACGGTCAAAAATATGACCGTTGGGGCTCATCGGTCGACCGGGTCGGTCGACCGAAAATTCCTGTGAAGGCAAGTGAACATCGGTCGACCGGGTCGGTCGACTGTATAGACGTGCACAGTATTGTGCACATCGGTCGACCGGGCCGGTCGACCGGTCACTGAGAGTTCTGAAAAACAGAACTTCCAGAACCAGAAAACTTGGATTTGGGTTTTGGGTTTTGGGTAAGATTTTGGAACTTGTAAAAATATGAAGTATAAGCATGTGTCATACTTCAATCATGTTAAAAATAGTTTGATAAAATTCTTTTGAATACAAACTTGTTTTTTCCATAAAATTGTTTTTCCAAAACTATTATTTTTCTGAAAATCATATTTCCAAAATATGTTCTCTTTAGATCTAAGTTAGAAATGGAATTGAAAAAATCTTTTTGAAGCCATGAACCTAACTAGAGGTGTGTGTGTGATGATCCCATAGCTCTACTTCTAATATCTAGCTTTGACAAAATATCTAAAATAAAAATAAAAATACAAAGCTTGTTTTCTTCAATGTCTTGATCTTGTCTTGATATTGTCTTGATCTTCAAATCATCATCTGATCCCAAAACATCCTAGTTGTGCATAGCTTGGGAATCTTCATTTTTGCGGCGAACTCCAAATGTGTGAGTCTTTTAGCGGAGCCGTCAAAAACAACCTGTTAAATAACCTGAAAAATTCTGAAACACAAATGTTAAATACATAACTAAATATGTTTTGCTATCATCAAAATAACCGGGATAATGGCCTTTGGCCAACAATCTCCCCCTTTTTGATGATGGCAAAACATATGTAGTTATCACAAAATATTTTGGTAGAGACTTCAAATGAAGCTCCCCCTCAACACAAGCATATATATAAAATCATACTTAGGCATATTATCACAAATCATAATCATAAACATTTTATTTCCATGCCAACAAAGAAGCCAAATACTCATGTCATATCATAGATGAAGGAAAAGAGTCTCATACATGACATAAATACATAAAGCACATAACCATATCCATGTCCACAACACAAAACAAAATAAAAATACATGACAAAGCAAAAGATGTCCAACACAAAATATCCAAATACAAGTACAAGCCAAAATAACAAAGTGTCACAAAATATCTCTCTCAAAATAACTCTCCCCCTTTTTGACATCATCAAAAGGGGAAGTCACTCCTCAGCACCATCATCACCATCATCGCCGTCTCCGTCATCATCACCACCTTCCTCTGAAGAAGCAACCTCCTCTGGATCCATGCCATCGACTCTGGTGCGCGGTGGAGGAACAGAAGAGCGAGCTCTGGGAGGAAATGGAGGACCGGTGGCAGGGAGTCGACAGGCAGTCGGAGTCCGATCAGGAACGAGCATGTCAAATTTTGAGAAAAGGGCCTGAAACTGAACATCCACGAATCTCATGGATCAGCGAAATAAGACATGTCGTTTCGGACCTCCTCTCGAAAAGCAGCGTCCTGAAGAGCACGAGCATCTAACTCTGCACGAATGGCTGCGTCGCGCTGTACGGCCAAGGCCTGATGTGCCTCGAGCTGAGAGCGGACATCCGAAGAGAGAAGAGCTAGTAACTCAGGAGGAAATGCAGGTGCTGCAGAAGAAGAAGATCCTGGTGCTGAAGATGAGCCAGGACCAGCAGGAGGATGAGGTGGTTGCACAGGAGCGTGTCTACGCAGCTGTGCTTCCATCATCTTCAGGATAACTCCATTGATGTTGGTCAGGGATTTGATGGAGTTTCAGCAGAAGATCAAAGTCAAGACCCCTAAGAAGATGGGTAATAAGCATGCCGTAGGGCAAGCTCCTACCCGCAGTACGGATTTGATCAGAGGCATATGAGAGGCAATGACTCTAGGAAAGTTGACCTTAATCCCTTTAAGCAGACAAAAGATAATCAAAGGGACACAACCCCTAGCATGGCTATACTCACCATGTTTGGGGACAATGTTGAAAAAGATAATCTTGGCAAGGACTTGAGATTGAAGAGTGTATCGACTCACTACCTCATTCCTAACCAAGCCGGGGTTGTCATCCCCGTGAATCAGAGTAGAGGCGGTGAGTGAAGACTCACCCTCAGGAAAATCAAAGTCATGCAAATCATGTGAGTACACATCTGCTCCGCCAGTGGAGAGATGCAGAATCCTAGCAAATCGACCTATAGAAATGTCGATTTCCCTACCTAGAACTCTAGATGTGATGCGGTTACCATCAAATTCATAGTTGGCATAAAAGTAAGGAACAAGGGAAGTGTATACTTGCTCCTTGATGGTCAAGAACTCAACTAGATTATTTATTTGCAGGATTTGAGGTATACCTAGATGTTCAAAATCCTGAATGGTAACAAATCTCCCTGAATTAATATTTCTAGTGGAGAGATGGGAGTATCTATCAGCAGCTAGATCATTGATAAAGGGCCGTACAGGTCTAGGAACCTGAGATGAGGGTTGAGCAACACCCTTCCCCTTCTCAGTTCGAGATCTCTTAGGCATGATTAATAAAAATGAAATTTTTAGATTAACACAGATTATGGCACGATCTAGAAGCTAAGCAACCTAAAGTGACAAAGGAAGTAAGATTTCTAAGCTAGAAGAGAAGATTCACAATAAAATTTGATTTTTACCTTGATTGAGAATCCAAAACCCTAACTGAAAAATCCTGAAATTCTTCAGATCCTGCGGATGAGAGTGCTGAAATCGAAGATCTGGAGATAGGATGAAGGATTTGAGATGGGTTTTAAAAGGATTTGGATTTGGTTGAAGGATTGGAGAGAAATCAAATATGGGGAAATTTTGGGTTTTCGGTCGCTGAGTGAAATGAGAGAGAGAGAGAGAAAATGAAATTATATAGCAGATTTGGGAAAAACACACGACGATCGGTCGACCGGTCCGGTCGACCGAATCCAACCGAGAGCTCTGTAAATAAGATCGGTCGACCGGGTCAGTCGACCGAAATATCCCGAGACCACAGCAGGACAGCATCGGTCGACCGGATTCTGGTCGGTCGACCGGTAGCACAGAAAAAATAAAAATTCTCTCAGGCAGAGTCGGTCGACCGAGATTTAAGGGTCGGTCGACCGGCTTTGCCTGAAAAACAGTTAACAGCAATTTTGCCCCAAAAAAAAAATTTTAAATAATTTTGTAGTCCAAAATAGGTATGATATATTAATCATATAGGAATACCACAGGTTTTAAATCTTTCATTAAGTCTTTACAAACATCAAAATACATGCAATCCAATTTTAATTTTATTTTCATATTTAAACAAAGATTTTAAAGATGTTGAAGCCGAATACCCAGTGACGGGTTCTGAACTTCATCCTCTTGATTCCTCTTGAATGAGTTGAGGTGCGCAATTGCCATCTTTAAGGTATTTGCTTAAATAGAAAATTTTACAAATGTTTTATTTTTATTTATGAAAATAATGTGTATATGTATACAAGTATATATTCACAAATAATAAACTATACATGTGGACATACTATAAAACAAGGCATGAAACTAAAGATATCAAAAACTAAACATGGCATATACAATCATGATAGAGTTGCAAGTTTATACTAATCATGTATCAATGAAGCATAAAACTAAACTAGCAATCCTATAACAATTGTATATACAAAATAAAACTCTTGAATGGAGATGTTACCAATTTACGGGCAATCTCCAAAATTAGGTGCCTCCACGATAGCGATGCAATCTTGATGTGTTCTTTAAGCTTTGTTGCATCAACCACCCGGGCACCACCTCCTCCTAAGTCTTGGAAGGGGTAGATCCACCTATACCTGTATCATTTAAATTTGGTGGCTCTTTTGGTACCCAAATCTTAGTGGGTCCTTTGGGGTTAGATCCGGGGCGAACCCAAACAAATTTATTCTTTACATTATTCTTAGCATAGCAAAATTTTTCTAAATGGCCTTTGCGGCCACAATGTGTGCAAATATAAATTCTACCATTATTATTATTACCATACATGTATGCATGCTTGTGTGGGTGTACATGTTTTCGTGCATGTGTATGGTGTGCATGTTTCCCTTGGGTTACTCCCTTAGGAAATTTAGATGCAATCTTTTTCAAATCAAATGCATAACTTTTTAAAGTAGAATCCAAAACTTCAACACGTTTTTGAATCTCTACAAAATCATTTTTACTACATGATACAATGGGGGTTTTCCCTTTACAAGCTAGTTTATAATTTGCAAAATCACTTTTTATTTTCTCAAAAGAATTAGACAAATTATTTTTCTCTTTTTCAATAATATCAAGTTTATCTTTCAAGGACTCATTTTCCCTTTTTAACTTTTTATTGTGAGATTGCGAAATCTCATATCTATGTTGTAATTCCTCAAAGAAATGTGCTAGTTCATCCATAGTGAGGTCATCATCATCAAGAGTGTTATCAAATGTTACCTTAGAAGCGTTGTCTCCTTGTGCCATGAAGCACATGTTTGGCGGCGTCGTGCTCCTCTTCGGATTCCGACTCCGAATCATCCCATGTAGCGGCCAACGCTTTCTTCTTCTTCCCATGTTTGGAAGTGGTTGCTTGGAGAGCGGGACACTCGGCAATTAAGTGACCGATCTTCTTGCAATGAAAGCAAGGACCGGGTTCATCTCTTTTCTTCTCGTACCTTCCTTGAGGCTTCCCTCTTCGGAAGTTACTTTGCCGTCCCTTCTTATAGAACATCTTGCCCACCTTCCGGATGAGCATGGCGAAATCCTCATCGCAATCCTCCGATGAGTCATCCTCTTCGTGTATGGTAGGAGCGGCTTTGAAGGCAATGGTCTTCTTCTTTGGTGCCTCCCTTTCTTCTCTAACTTTCATCTCCATCTCATGCGTCTTGAGATTTCCGATGAAGCCGGAGAAGTCCATCTCCTCTTTGTCGTTGAGTTCCTTGAGTGTGGTCGCCTTGACTTCCCAAGCTTTGGGAAGAGCTCTAATCACTTTCCTTATCTTTTGATCATTATCAATCTTGTCGCCTAAGGAAGAAAGAGCATTAGTTATTTTTGTAAAACGGGTGAGCATGTCATCAATGCTCTCATTATCAAACATATAGAAATTCTCATATTGAGAACGTAGCAAGTCAACTTTGGCTCTCTTGACTTGAGACGTTCCCTCATGAGTCACAATGAGTATGTTCCAATCTCAAATGCGGATTTACAATTTATTATGCGTGCAAGGTCATCCTCATTCAATGCTTGGGTCAATGCATATTGTGCCCTAGCATTAGCCTCATAGTCTTTGGAAGTATCCTCGGACCATGTGCTCTCATCACTAGTGGGTTCAATAAAATCTTTGGTAATGGCCCTAGCTACCCTAACTCCTAGGGATTTAAGGAAGAGATTCATTTTCACCTTCCAAATGGGGAAGTTTAAACCATCAAACTTGGGTGGGGATTTAATGCTAGAAAAGTCCATGGATGCCATGAATGCACAAGCAAATGTAAATGCAACACAAATGTATATAGCCAAATATGGATCTCCCTAAGGTTGTTAGACCTAAGTTGTAGGGTTAGGCTCTGATACCAATTGAAATCACCTAGAGGGGGGGTGAATAGGTGATGGCTATATGAATTATGGCAATTTTGCGGAATTAAAACTTTCACACACAAATAGCACAAATAAAGACTTGCAATAAATACAACAATTAAGGTGCAAGAATTGAAAGGAGTAGAGTTAGAGAAAAATTGCAAACGCAAACGCAAGGATGTGTTTCCGAGGTTCGAGCCACGCTCTACGTCCCCGCCTTCACACTTGAAGGATTTGCACTACTATCGTTGATCCCACCGGATCGCCAATACAAGGACACACTTGTCCCTTACACTTGTGATGCCGCAACACCACCCGAAGCTCACTAGCTCCCTTGAGGCCGATGCCTCTACAACTTCACTCCAAGAAGAAATGAGTGATCACACTTGATCACTTTACAAAAGCTCACTTGCACAATCCTAGAACCAAATATGTAGATGTAAAGCTTGGGATTGTGGTGTGCAAAATCTAGAGAGAAGCTAGAGGAATAGGCTACAAGTTGGGTGTTGGGAATTTAGGCTTTGGAAAATCTTTTATGAAGGAAAGCTTTGAAAATCTTTGTAAAACTCTTAAGAAATATTTTGCAATAGTTGTCTAATCAATATGAGGTGACCCTCTATTTATAGGGGTCAAAAACATCCTCAAAAACTCGTTGGAGACAAATCCCAAAAGAAAAACAGTCAGAAAAACTAGCTGTTGGATCTGTCAGAACTTTTGACAGATCCCGGTCGACCGGTCGGTCGACCGCCAACGGTCAAAAATATGACCGTTGGGGCTCATCGGTCGACCGGGTCGGTCGACCGAAAATTCCTGTGAAGGCAAGTGAACATCAGTCGACCGGGTCGGTCGACGATATAGACGTGCACAGTATTGTGCACATCGGTCGACCGGGCCGGTCGACCGGTCACTGAGAGTTCTGAAAAACAGAACTTCCAGAACCAGAAAACTTGGATTTGGGTTTTGGGTTTTGGGTAAGATTTTGGAACTTGTAAAATATGAAGTATAAGCATGTGTCATACTTCAATCATGTTAAAAATAGTTTGATAAAATTCTTTTGAATACAAACTTGTTTTTCCATAAAATTGTTTTTCCAAAACTATTATTTTTCTGAAAATCATATTTCCAAAATATGTTCTCTTTAGATCTAAGTTAGAAATGGAATTGAAAAAATCTTTTTGAAGCCATGAACCTAACTAAGAGGTGTGTGTGTGTGATGATCCCATAGCTCTACTTCTAATATCTAGCTTTGACAAAATATCTAAAATAAAAATAAAATACAAAGCTTGTTTTCTTCAATGTCTTGATCTTGTCTTGATATTGTCTTGATCTTCAAATCATCATCTTGATCCCAAACATCCTAGTTGTGCATAGCTTGGGAATCTTCATTTTTGCGGCGAACTCCAAATGTGTGAGTCTTTTAGCGGAGCCGTCAAAAACAACCTGTTAAATAACCTGAAAAATTCTGAAACACAAATGTTAAATACATAACTAAATATGTTTTGCTATCATCAAAATAACCGGGATAATGGCCTTTGGGCCAACACTCCCTCTAGGTGATTTCAATTGGTATCAGAGCCTACACTCCTGATATTAGGTTTAACCACCTAGGAGTGTGATCTTGGTTTGCTAATCTTTATTTGCATTTGCATTTGCACACATATAGTTTGCACTCATGGATGTTCCTCCCAAGTTTGATATCTCTAGACTTGATATTTGAAAGTTATGATGAGTTGTCATTTGAAAGCCCTAGGATATAAGGTTCACCTTGCCATTACCAAGGAATCCTATCTTAGTGATAGCAAGCATATAGAGGCCAATACAATAGCCTGAAAGGCACTTAGAGCATCTCTTCATAAAGATTATTTACATGTGTTTTCTCACTATGAGTCCGCTTTTGCAGTATGGAGCATTTTGATTCTCCCGAGCTACCAAAAATTATCGATAAGATGAGGAGATCTAGAAGAGACAAGTCCGACGAACATTGCTTCATGATCCAAGGGAATGACTCCCTTGAGGTACAATCGGACACTCAACTAGATGCTAATTCTAATTCCTATTGCAATGAGTGTGTGGAGGCTCAAGCCATAAATAATGAACTTGCTAAAAGGTGTGAAAAATTACTTAAAAAATATAAACTTTTGAAAAAGGATGATATTGGCTTAAAAGAAGAAATAAAAATTTATCTTCTAGACTTGAGAATGTTTTGCAAGAAAGGGATGAGATTTCAAGTGAAAGTGACTCGCTTAAATCCCAACTTGATCTTATTCTTAATGAAAACAAAATTTTGAAAAGCAAAAATGATTGTGAATATATTTTGAAGAAAAATAAGGATTTAACTTCAAAATTTGTTTTGTATTAAAAGAAAATATTCTTTAAAAATAAAATAAATTTGATTTCACAAGAATTGAAAGATGCTTAAAGAAAAATGAATCTTTGAAAAAATGATATAGATTCACATGTTTGCCATGCTAGTGTAGCTTCACCTAGCACACCTATTACATGCTCCACTTTATCTTCTAGTATTAAAAATGATATAAATTTGTTAAAGAAGAATATGGATTGTTTGGGCTCCACTTTGAGCCATTGTGCTATAAACCATACACGTTTGGAATCCATGTTTCGCAAGAAACAAATTCCATCTTTACATGCATACAAACCACGGCATACACATGCTCCTCACGGACACACCTATAACACGATGTATGCTCATGTGTACACTTGTACACATTATGGACGTAAGGTCCACCTTGCTAAATTTTGCTATGATAAGATACATGATGTAAATTTAGCAACTAAATTTGTTTGGGTTAGGAAAGGTGCTAACCCCCATGAACCCAAGGAGTGTGGGTACTAAAGACCACCCCTATTGTATTTGATGTAGCTGTGGGCTCTCGCATGACGTGAGAGTTATGTGCCTTGAAGTGGATGCGTTCCGAGCTTGAAGAGAACCATTTGGATGCATCACTTTCAAGGAGAGTTTGGTGGAGAGGACCACCATGTTTTGGAGATTTGGATATGTGCCCTATTTGTTTGGTAACAATCTCTAACTCCTCGTGTGTTTGCATGCTTATTAGATCATACATTTCTAGCATGTCTTATTTTGATGTTCATTATGCCATATGCCATGTTTATTAGATTAGTGACATGATTAGTATTTGAGACACCCATGTTTATATGGATTTATGTTTAGTGTTCTCACTTTAGTTTATTTAATGTGTATGTCCTAGATCTAATGATGTGCATATACATAATGATCATATGGATGTTTATGATTTTTTGCTTGATTTCCATACTTCATGTTTTGATTACCTGTTTAAATGTTAGTTTTTATTAAAACTAGGATATATACTTGTATAACTAGTGAGCCACAAAAGACTATTATATGTTTGTGCTTGAACGCTCATTTGTACTCATTAGATGTACTAGTATAGTCTAGTTTTGATGATTCATACATTTGACTTGTATTCCCATTTTATCCATATTTTTCATGTTGTGTTTAACTTCATATATATGTCCATTATGTCTAAACTATTAGCTATACATATACATCCTTGAGCCACTTACCTTCATGCATATCTTTTTTGTGGACTCGTTATATTTGGATATGTATGTATACTTTAGTTTGTACATGACATACATATACCTTGAAGTCTATTTGACTTTGATGATTTTCATGTTTTAAGGAATTCATTTTTGAGATCGATTGCTTAGTTTCATGATAATATGTTTCACATATATCTTGTACACTCACTTTACTTATGTTTCTCATGATTTTGTTTTCATGAGCATGAAATGGGCTTTATAGATTTTGAGTGTTTGGTAATTATGTGATCTACATGTTTTTCATGAAATGTGTTTTTGTTTTTATTCCTTACTTGAAGGATTTCGTACTAGTTTACAAGTTTTTCATATAACTAGTTCGTATTCTTCGCTTTGGTAGTATTTTTCAAATACTATATTTTAAACCTATTTTTGAAAACTCCTACCCATTTAAGGGCGGTTGGTTGGGCGACCATGCCTTGTATACCCTTCTTGAATATCTTTTAAAGTTGTGCATGATAAGGGTGGTAAGTATGAGTTATACACTTGATCATATTATATTTTCAGTTGGTATCATTGGATAGTTTCAATTGGTATCAATATTGACTTTGTATACTCATATATATGTTTTATATATGTATGCTTACTCTTCATATAGTATCAATTTCAATTGGTATCTACTTTTCCATACATATATAGATGCTTTATTTGTGCTTACTATATATCTATATCTTTGAGCACAAATTTGGGTTATGCTAAGCTTGATTTTTAATGCATATCATATTTCAATTGATTAGTTTTCAATTGGTATTTATACAAGCTTATGCATCGTTTTATTTAGTATTTCATAAAGGGAGAGAAATTCGTATTTTATCTTTCAATTGGCATTTTGTTTACCTTTGATTTTCACTCCCATACTTTATGATTGAAAAATTAATATTGATTTTAATTTGGTATCATATGTTCAAAATGAAAAATATTTACAATTTGGTATCAAGATGTTTACTTGTTTACTTTCAATTGGTATCAAGTAAGAATTGGTAATCAAGACTATCTATATATCTTTTAGTTTGGTATCAAATTTTGATTGGTTTCTTTGAGACTTGTTTTCAATGCCTCATTTACCTTAAATTGACATTTCTTAAAAAATTTTTGTTCACTTTCAATTGGTATCATGATTCACTTATATTGATATATATTTTTTTAATCGGTATCATGTTGGAAGAATATGTTTTATTGTTTACTTGAACCCTTTTGTTGATGATTGACAAAAAAGGGGAGAAGTATTTGAGTTTATATGCATGATTTTTCTATGCATGATTTTTATTTGTTTATTTACAAAAAGGGGAGAAGTATTTTGTTGTTTTGTTTTATACTTCTCTTATTGTTTTTATTTATTGATATCTAGAGTTCTTATATATTGATTATCTTCTAATTAGTATCAAGAGCATTATTTAAGTACATGCTTATGTAAAAGAAGAAATAATTTATTTTGGTATCAAAAGCTTGTTTTATGCATGTGTATACTTTTTCATGTTTAATATTCATTACATATCTTATTGGTTATTGCTATGCATGAGTTAAGGGGGAGCTTCTTTGAAGCTTAACTTTAATCCATGCATATATAACTCCATGAGTTTTGTCATCATCAAAAAGGGGGAGATTGTTGGCCCAGAGGCCTTCCACTCTAGTTTTGATGAAGATTACTCATCTAGTTATGTTTACTAATAATCTTATGATATTTAGTTTTAGATCTCTAATCAAGATATTTAGTAGGTGATTAGCTTCAACAAGATGTTTTGGAAGCTTTCACATGGTGATTCAAGAGCCCGAGCGTCAAAGATCACATTTAGCACTCGTTGGAGTCAAGTTCGGTAGATCACGGTTTGGATCGAGTCGGCTTGAAGACGGAGTTCATCAAGAAGACTTCGGTACATAGTTTAGTTTAGTGTTTATATCCATTTGTAAAGATTAGATAGTGTGGTATATCTCAAGTTCACAACACACACACGTTTCATGTTTTGGTATTGGTTTTCTGTTTTTATTTAACCAATCTTGGTTTTCATGATTAGATAGTATCAAAACAAGTTTACATGGTTTAATGTATATTAGATTTATTCTATATACATGTTTGCTTCAATATCTTAAACAAACTTAGTTTGATATGTCTATTTCATGAGTTTGAGTTTTGTGTTTTAACAAAACAGATTTTTTAGAATTAATATCAAAACATTGATATATATATGTTTTATGTATATTGGATTTCTATCCATATGCAACATGCTTCTAAGTGTTTAAATATCATGTTTTTGTATTTGAATGAGTTTTGACAAAACATATTTTTCAATTCAAAAATCCAAGTTTGGAAGAATAAGGATTTTGGTTTTCGGCAATATTTCCATAACACAAAAATGGTTCAAAATGTTTGAAATTTGTGTTGAAATTTTTCATACAAGTTTTTATTTCAATGTATTATGCTAAAACTATTTTTGTGGATTTTTAGAGAATTTATGGGATTTTTTTAGAAATTAAAAAATCAAGTTTTTTCTGTCCCTAAACAGCTTTCTGCCAGGCTCTGGCGGTCGACCGACCGGTCGACCGGACCAGGAGCCGGTCGACCGGACGTGCACAAGAATGTGCACTTGGTCGTGTCAGTTGGCCGGTCGACCGAGCCGACCGACTGAAAGCAACCCATTCTCGGGTTGCTCCGGTCGACCGGGCGGTCGACCGGCCAGAGAGCCGTTGCTTTCTGGTTCAAGGCCCGGTCGACCGGGCGGTCGACCGGAAGCAGCAACGGTCAAATTTTGATCGTTGGCCGGTCGACCGGCCAGTCGACTGGAAGGTTAATTCTGATCATATTTGCTGCCAACGGCTAGTTTTTCCAAATGGCTATAAAATGGGTTTTCTCTTAATAGTTTTTAACAAGTTTTTGAAGAGCTTATTTCTGATCTTACTAGTGTTTACATTCTATTTGGTGTTTTTTCTAGGGTTTGGAAATCAAAGAAAAGTGATTTTTGGGAAAAGTGTTTTGATTCAACTTCTTAATCTTTATTTCTAGTTTTTCCCAAGAATTTTAATTTTCCATTCCTTTGGTTTTTCTTACACTTGAGCTTCATTCTATCCTATCTATAGGATCTTTGTGTTTGTGGGAAAAGAATTGGTTTGTGGTCTTTTGATCACCAAGTTGTAAACCCTTATCATTGCTTGGCTTTGTGCCTTTCCCTCTTGGTGTAGAGGAGGTTGTGCAATTGGGTTGTATCCTTCAAGTGTGAGGTGATCCTTGTTTGGCTTTGTGCTTATCCCTTAAGTTGTGAGGTGATTGATATTGGTGGCTTTGTGCCTTAGCCTCTAGTGAGAGGTTGTGCTTGTAAAGAGAGGAGTTGTGTACTCCCGGTTGTAGTTACCCCAAAATCCTCGTGGAGGTTCCCTGTGTGGGAGTCCTGTGTGGACAAAGTTAGTGGATTCGAAATCCTTCTGGGTGAATGCGGGGACGTAGAGCTGGGTGCTCGAACCTCGAAACAAATCTTGTTGTTTGCGTTTGATCCATTGACTCTTACTCTCTCTCTCTATTACTTTGTGCATTGATTCCTATTGCTATATCATAATACATGCTTGTGCGTTTGTGTGCCTCACTTGTGCTTAACAACGAGAGCTTTATATGGCGCCTCAACTCTTATTCAGAGGAATCAAGAGGAGTTAGTCCAGATCCCTTCACCGGGAATTCGGCTACACTCGTTGGTTGCATTACGTGTTGTTGCAATTAGTTTTTAAATTCCGCATTTAGTTCATTAGATTAGCCTATCACCTATTCACCCCCCTAGGTAATTTCAATATTATGATTAGCTAAAATGAGAATCTTTAACTCAAGATTGTTAGACCCAAATCAAGAGCACCAAGCTCTGATACCACTTGTAAGTCACTTAGAGGGTTGGTGAATAGGTGATAAGATAATCTAATGCTAAACTAATGTGGAATTAAACTAATTATGCACACTAAAACTATTGTGCAAACACACAACGTATAACTAAAGAGTGTAGCCGAATTTTCGGTGAAGGGCTCTGAACTATCTCCTCAAGATTTCTCTAGATTAAGATTGAGGTGTCACTATGGTTCTCTTGATTAAATACAAGTGTGAGCAAACAAACAACCCAAACATATATTTTAATTAAGCATAAGATATATCAAGCATATAAAGATATGCATAATAAAACATGCAAGATATATAAAGACAAGTTAGAGAGAGATGAGCAATCGCAAACACTAGAGATTTGTTTCGAGATTCGAGCATACTTGCTCTACGTCCTCGCCTTCACCACTATGAAGGATCTCCATTATAATGATCCCGCAAGATCACTCGATGTCGCAACACTTACAACGAGCTCCCTCAAGAACTCTTGGACCCGCAAGTCCCTCATTTGATCTCACAAGCACAACACACGCGAACCTACAAGTTCGCCAAGGCCGCAACCTCTACAACTTCTCCAAATACAAAAGTGGAACACTTGGTGATCACTTCTCTTGATCATCAACAAATACTCTCACAAATAAGGGTCTTATAGAGGATAAACATAGCAATGGATAGCTCAAGTTTGTGTGAGAAAAAAAGATAGATGTTGTAACACCTGGATTATTAAACTCTGGGTTAAAATATTATTATTGGGTTAATAATATTTTTCTAGAATTCTTATGACTATCAAATTATGATTTCTGTGTTAAATGAATTTCAGTGATTCATTAAAGAAAATCCCGGAATAGATTTGAAAATTTTATTTTATATTTTACAAGATAAATTGATATGAGAAAACATTGATATTTATGTATGTTCGTACGCCGATGTAAGTGTGTGTAACACTTGAAGATCATAAATCTGGTTTATTCTGTATATTTCTAAATTGTTGGATTATACTGATAAGGAGATCGATAATCGGTATATTGCTGAATATTCTTTTGATAGTAATTATAAATCATTATGAATAGCAGAATATAGAAAAACATATGAAAATACACTGATGTATATACTACATGAAATACTCGTATAAATACTGGGTATTGGTATTTAATCCTAATTATGATTGTATTAATGATTTGGGGAGATGAAGAAAGAAAGAAAAAGAAAATAAAAATAAAATAAAAAATAAAATAAAATAAGATTTGATTGATTGGGGTATGGGGGAAGTATGGGAAGAATGGGGAGTAGGTGGGAGTAGGTGGGGGAGAGAGAGATAAAACTCTCATCTCCTCTCTCTCTCTCTCTTCTCTCTCTCTCTCTCTCTCAGCTTTGACTAGCGCTAGGCTAGAGCGGCGCCGAAGGCCGGCGACCGCTGGCGGGGGGGAGGGGGAGCGGCAGGCCCCCCCCTCTCTTTCTTTCTCCCTTATCTCTCTCTCTCCCCTTTGTCTCTCTCTCTAGGACCTCGCCGGCGGCAAGGGCGCCGGAGGCGCCGGTGCCGGCGAGGCGGCCGGCCAGGCGGCGGGCGCTGCGAGGGCAGCAGCAGCAAGCGGCTGCTGCTACTGCGAATGGTGGGAAAACCCATAATGGGTTTTGGGTTTGGGTTTTAAAGTAAACTCGACCCGACCCGTTAAGAATCCAACTCGTTTTCATTTTTAAAAGGTAAAATTCCATTGTAGCCCAAAGAGATTGAATAAATTATTTGGGGTTCTAAAAAATTAGAAACAGCCCCCTAAACATTTTTAGTTATTACGTATCTAACCTTTTATATTGGTTTTGGTTTCCAAACGATATCTTGGCCATCCGGAGTCGGATTCGGACAATTCTTGAACCGTTGTGATCGTGAAAATGAGAGCTACACATCCTCTGTATCTGTATGTGGTATTGGACATTTAAGAATTTATCGGATGCCGGTGAGTGAAAGTCCTAACTTAAGTATTGTTTTTCCAATTCAGAAATAATTATTATTGAGAAACTATTGATAATATTAATCCAATGAAATTAAGATAATATAGTATTAAAAAGATGATTGTGATATTTATTGTAAAAGTGAATGGGTGTTATGGAACCGAAATCTAATAGGATATCCCGAATGATGAATTGCGGATGTGTTATGTATAAGTATGTGAACATAACACGGGTATGATACCAAATTGTGACTTTGCTATTTATAATTCGTATAGACATAACCGTTAAGTGCTTGAACACGTATTAATATGAGTGAACTTAGACAAATACCACATGATTATACATTTGTGAGTATCTGAATATGATGTATATGTTGCGAGTATTTATTAGAATTTAGAACCGAATAATTAAACACTAGGCTTTTATAGAAATTGTTAAGTATAAATATTCAGCTTAATACCATCTATCCGTCTGTGATGAATATGGAAGTTACTTAACTTGAAAATCATTAAGTGGGTAAAGTCTACCTCTGATTTCATTAAATACTTTAAAATGCATGTGTATTGACTATTAAGATAATAATGATGTTAGTTAAGTGAAGATTGATGTTATATGCAAGTGATATCAAGATGTTATGAAATTTGTAGTTATGGATAATAATAATCGGATTGCGGTTGGTTAACACCGGTGTACCTAGTAAGTAGACTAAACAGTGACAACGGAAAATCGATTACAGATCATGAATGTTTATTAATTAATAAGAGATAATTAGAAATCAGTTAAGACAAAAGATTACTTGAGACACATCAACCATAATTAGATAATTATAGAATCGGTTATACTAATACTGATATAAGCGAAATCTGAGGTTAATATTAGAATTAAACTAAGCAAATAAAATTGGAGCTTTATCTTCAAGCAACTTGACATAACCGTGGCATAGAAAACTCTGTTAAATAAGATATATGTAATTGATGCAGTATAAGAAATACTGTGTTGATTAAAATATTGAAAGTCTTGTTAATATTAATAACTCGAATGGAATTGGGACATTTTGGTAAATTAGTAATTGTGAACGTGAACCGATAATGATGGAACTGATTAAAGTAATTAATAATAAACTGAATTAGAACAACTGAAAATAATTCCTAGCACTACCAGACATGCTTAACAAATAATTGAATATCAAAAGCTTATTGTTAAGTTAAGTACCCAGGATACTAAAATATTACGTAGTATATTGAGTATTGATCTTGTGGATACTGTTTTCGTAAATGTTGTGCTTCATGATATATATAATATATATATATATATATATATATATATATATATATATATATATATATATATATTATATATATATATATATATATATATTATATATATATATATATATATATATATATATATATATATATATATATGCTCATAACGTGATGACGTGTAACAACTTGTACACTTGGGGCATCAAAGATCATCGGATGGCTTACATATTTATATATATCGATTAAATTGTTAATCGGTAGCAACTGAAAGCAATTGGATGGATATATTACTAAGATTCATACCTGATGAGAGGTGAAAAAATAATACCTTTGGACTGTTAGAACTTGATTTGATGATACATTTGTGAAGCCATTTCATTGGAGCTCTATCTCACAAGCTTATACAAGAGTCCTACATGCTCAAGACTTCCAAGGATAATGGTTATGGATGTGTATTGCAATGTTTATTAGAATGTTAAAAGTCTTGAACACACACACATCATAAGCCCTATAGTCGACTTATACTCTTGATTAGTCGACTTATATAAACTATAGTCGACTTACTCCTAACTATAGTCGACTTAGTTTTGCCTTAGATACATACCTAACTCTCTGTTTCTGTTCTGCATACCATGATTAGTCGACTTATACTTTCTCCTAGTCGACTAATAATAGTTGTAGTCGACTTATAAATACTACTGGTCGACTAAATTCAGTTTTCAGAAACATGTCATTTGTATCAGTCATTCCCTAGTCGACTTGCCCCCTTTATAAGTCGACTACTATAGGCAAAACTTGATACCCTAGTCGACTAACCCTCTTCCTCAAGTCGACTATGGTAGTTTCTGACTGTTAGTCAGTTTTTGATTTCTGGTATTTTATCTAACGTTTCAAAATTCAAATTCAAGTTAATAACTTCCCTAACTGACTATAGATTTCACCTATAAATAGGGATGTTATCCTAGGCTAAAAATACCAATTCATATCAATAGTTTTTCTGCCCAAAAACTCTGTTCAAAATCTGTTTTTCAGAAACTGTTTTCACTTTCTACTCTTCACAAAAATTCCAATCCTTTAGTGAAGAATTTTGAGAGTCCACCTATAAGAGTCCTTGTTCACGATCACATGCAGATTCAAGGCTTATAGGATTGATTGTAATCACTCAAAGAGAAAAATTATACATGAGCGTCTTCGGGTTGAGAAAAATTGTACAAGGTGTTGTTTTCTTCTTGGTGTAAGAAGAGTTGTACGGATTTGGCAAAGGGGATTTGTCAAGTGGTGTACAAGGTGTTGATTTTGGGTGTACAAAATCAAAGGTTAAGGAAAATCTCAAGCGGGTGGCTTGAGACTGGATGTAGGTCAAGAGGACGAACCAGGATAAATCACTTGTGTTTGCATTTGATTTATTTTTTGTGATTTAATTTCCTTTTGTGCAAGTTTATATTTAACGCTAATCATCCTTTGTTTTAGATTTGTGTTGACATAATATTTTAGATCCTACAATTGGTATCAGAGCCCTGCATACTCTGTCAACACCCTACAAGGATGGCAACGGAGTTTCCTTCATCACAATTCAAAGAAGAACATTTTACACAACGTCCACCGCTATTCGATGAATCGAATTACAACTACTGAAAGTGTAGAATGAAGGTCTACTTGCAATCACTCAACTATGAACTTTGAACATAGTAGAAGCACCGTACACTAAGCCGACAACCAACTACACTGCTTAGAGTGATGATCAAAAGAAGAATGTGAACCTTGATGCCAAAGAGATTAATGCATTATTATGTGCCTTAATCAAAGAAGAATTCAATCGTGTGCCAACAGCCACATCTGCAAATCAAAATGGCACATACTACAGGTAACACATGAAGGTACAGATAAGGTTAAAGAATTTAAAATTTCTGTTCTTATTCACAGGTTTGAACTCTTCAAAATGATGGAGAACGAAACAATTTCAGAAATGATAACAAGGTTCACCGACATAACAAATTCCTTAGCATCCCTTGGAAAGGAATACACCCAAGTCGAAAAAGTTCACAAGATCCTTCGTGCACTCACATCAGATTGGGAGACGAAGACTACTGCAATTGAAGAAGCGAATGATCTCTCAACTATGTCATTAGAAAACCTTAATGGCATATGAAGTACAACTTGAAGATCGAAAGAAGGATGAACAACAACTTCAATCCAAGAAGAAAGAACTTGCCTTCCATACATCCTCAGATACGGACAATTCAGATGACGATGAAGAGGACATGGCAATGCTCTCAAGAAAATTCAAAAAATTCTTGAAGTAAGGTAAGTTTAATCCTATATGTTTAATTGTAATAAAATAGGTCATATGAAGAAGGATTGCCCATTGCTCAAAAATAAAGAGAAATTCAAGAGCAAAAAGTTAAAAAAGAAGAAAGATTATCAAGCATTATAGGAGAATAGTGATTCATCTTCCTCTGACAAAGAAGAAACAACTGAACATGCCAATATTTGTTTCATGGCGCAAGAAGAAGATGAGGTACAATATACTGAACTCTTAGATATATTTCATGAATTATACAATGATCTTAAGAATGAAAAGATAAAGAATAAAGTTTTGTCAAAGGAAAATGGAAAACTTATCAAGAAAATCCATGTTATGTTTCTCAATTTCTTCTATAAATTCTGAAAAAGATGATTTTGAAAAACTTATATCATCATTGGAAAGGTGAAAAACACCTAGAGGGGGGGGAATAGGTGTAAGTGCTAATCTAAGAAACTAAATGCAAACTAAGTGCGCTAAATGCGGAAGCTAATGCAAATCTTGCAACACTCTTAATACAATCCAACAAGTGTAGCCGAATTCCCCTTGCGAGGCTCTGGACTAACTCCTCTTGATTCCCTAGATATGGGTTGAGGCGCTATGTGAAGCTCTTGTTGGATGAGTATAGGTGATGCACAAACACACAAGCAATTCAAGCAATGTGCACACACAATCAAGCCAAGCAATCAAGGATATAGCAATATGAATTAATGCAAGGCAATATGAAATATGCTCAACACAAGCAAATATGATATGATATGAAGTATGATGCTTTGCACAAAGTAAATGAGAGAGAGTTAGAGAGACAATGGGAGCAATCGCAAACACCGAGATTTGTTTCGAGGTTCGAGCACCTTGCTCTACATCCCCGCCTACACCACCGTGTAGGATTTCCAATCCACTATCTCCCACCGAGGGAACCTCTACCGAAGAGGATTTGTTACAACTCTAGGAGTACCAAACTCCTCTCTCAAACAACCACCTCACAACCGAGGGGTGGGCCCGTAGCCAATACAACAACCAACACCTCTACCGAAGAGGTCTACAACCAAACTCAATCACCTCTACCGAAGAGGGATCCAAACCAACAACCCAATACAACAATCTCCACCTCTACCAAAGAGGGAGCAACTCAAGAAATCAAGGGTTTACAACAAGTGGTATATTTCAACCACAAACCTCTTTCCTTTTTCTTTTTCCACAAAAACAAGATCCTCAATAGTTTAGGATAGAAGATATAGCTCAAGTGTGGAATCAAAGTGTTTTTGGAAACAAGCAACAAAGAAAAACTACTTGGGAAATCTCTTGTATATGATAGAAAATGAAATACCAAATCAAAATCCCAAACCTAGTTTTCTTTGATTTACCAAAACCCAAAACAAATAAAGATGAGAAGTTTTAAAGCCCCAAAAACTCTTTTTAAAACTCTTTTAAACACTTCAGAAAACTGGAAATTTTTCTCTTAGAAAACTTGGCCAAAATCCCCAAAGAGATGGGGTTTATATAGCCCCTATACAAAACTAGCCGTTAGGCTGATGTGGCAGCCTGACAGGCCACCGGTCGACCGGTCCGGTCGACCGCCAACGGTCAGAATTATGACCGTTGGGCAACTGCGGTCGACCGGCCCGGTCGACCCAGAAAAACCCGAGAGCAGAGCTCTCAACTCGGTCGACCGTCACGGTCGACCGTGTCTGTGCCTTACAGACGTGCACGTCTGTGCACGTCGGTCGACCCGAACGGTCGACCGGCCCTTGGTGCGGTCGACCGTCAGGGTCGACCGACCAGCCTGTCAGCACAAAAATAAGGTCAGAAAATTTGGAAAAATATTTTCTAAAAA
Organism: Agave tequilana; assembly: GCA_038442645.1. Taxonomy (NCBI): domain Eukaryota; kingdom Viridiplantae; phylum Streptophyta; class Magnoliopsida; order Asparagales; family Asparagaceae; genus Agave; species Agave tequilana. The sequence continues at coordinate 45,340 of JAVJIF010025026.1, read as the reverse complement.
TCTTTTATCTCTTTTAAAAATACCATAAAAATTGTTTTATCATTTTATATTAAAACATAAACATGTGATAAAAATTTCAAGACAATATATCAACATATCAATTCATTTTTGTGTCTTGCCAATTTTATCAAAACAAAACTTGTATTTTGTCAAACTTGATTTTTCCAAACATGAATAGGATAGTCAAAATAAGTTTGTCTAGCAAGTTTAAAGCATGTATGTATATCTAGACCATATCTAATATACATAGGTATAAAGTAAACTTGTTTTGATCTATTATTCATGAAAACCAAGAACCAAATCATGAAACGTGTGTGTTTTGTGCACTTGAGCATATCAACTAAACTAAGCTTTACAAATGGATCTAAAACTCTATCTAAACTAGGATACCTAAGTCTTCTTGTCGATCTTCCATCTTCAAGTAGACTCGATCCCAAACGCGTGATCCTCCAAGTGCGAAGGTATGATCTTTAAACTTTGGCACCAGAATCAACATGGAAAGCTTCTAAACTCCTTGTTGAAGCTAATCACCAACTAATATCCTGTTAATGATCTGAAACTTAGAAACACAAGAATATTAGTAAACATAACTACATGAGTTGATCATCATCAAAACTAGAGTGGAAGGCCATTGGGCCAACAATCTCCCCCTTTTTGATGATGACAAAACTCATGGAGTTATATATGCATGGATTAAAGATAAGCTTCAAGGAAGCTCCCCCTTAACTCATGCATAGGGATAAACAATAAATATATGCAATGAATATTAAACATGAAGCATGCATATGCATAAACAATAAATGGTTTTTAGATATCAAATGGAATATTCAAAACAAAATAAGCTCTAGATACCAATTACAAAGCAAACTCTATAAATCAATTAAACTTAGTATTCTTGAGATTCTTGAGATTAAAACATAATATATGCATAAACATAAGCATGCATATAAAACTTCATAAATCTTTCTCCCCCTTTTTGTCAATCATCAACAAAGGGGTAATCAAAACCATAAATAAAACGAGGGGTAAAATCTTTCTTCCCCTTTATGTCAAACAAAACAATAAAAGACAATGTTCTCCCACTTTTTGTCTAAAACAAAACAAAGTCAATAAGGGGTGACTTTAAAAACATGATATCAATTGAAAATATGTCAATGAAGCATCTTGATACCAAAGAAAATAAACAAGGATAATAAGTGTTATATGCTATATACATTCATGAAGAGGAAGACGCTAAGTTAGCTTCCCTACACATATGCATTACATGAAGGATGGAAGTTAAGCCCTAATTCACATAACACACATTATGTAATGAATAAGAGGAGATGTGAAGCTCCCCCTACACACGTGTACCACATAAAGAAGAGATATGAAGCTCTTCAATACACAATACACTCAACATGAATCTATATGAAGAGATGTTAAGCTCTCCTTGCATATAAGCAATACAAATCAAAACTTTGAATATTTTCTTTAAACAAAATTTTGGAAATACCAATTGTAATTAAACATAAGTCTTGAATTCTTAAAATGAATCTTGAAACCAAAACAATTTTGAATTTCTTAAATATGATACCAATTGTAAATATTTTACCAATTGAAAAGATTTTACATAGAAACATTAATACCAATTGTAAGAATTGTTCATTTTAAAACATATAAACAAATTTGATGTTGATATCATATGTTTAAAATGACAACTTTTAATCATAAAGTGTGGGAGTACAAATACCAATTGAAATACAAAATCAAATTTTCTCCCCTTTATGAAATACAAACTAAAATATGCATAGTCTTGATACCAATTTAAAAGTAATCAATTGAAACAAAGTGAAACTCAAGGTGTTGGGTCATGCTAGAGCTTGAGTAAACAAAAACTAAAATTTGTGATTTTTTTTTTTTTGAACACAAATAAAACATATATGTATGAAAATTTAGATACCAATAGAAATTGATACCATTGAAATTGAAGCATATATACACAAACAAATATATGAGTATACCAAAAATGTCAAAATTGATACCAATTGAAAGAGTTCAATGATACCAATTGAATCAACAATAATAATCAAGTGTATATCTCATATAATCTACCACCCAATCATGGTTCAAGTTTAAATGATTTTCATTTTAAAGCATACAAGACCATGATCTCCCATCCATCCTCCCATAGATGGTAGGGGTTTTCAAAAAAGATTTGAAAATTAGGTTTAGTTTGAAAATTACTACCAAATGAAGAATACGAACTAGTTAAAATGGAAAAACTTATTAACTAGTACGAAATCCTTCAAGTAAGGAATAAAACAAAATAGTTTCTCATAAAATATGAATTTCACATCATGATTATCACTCTAATTCAATTAAGCACAAATATGACTCATGAAAACAAAACATGAGCAAATTATAAATATGAGTGTACAAATACAATATGAAGATCATAATCATGAAACATGTTCAATTAAGCTCAATTATTCCTTAAAAACACGAAATCATCAAAACTATCTAATCTTCAAGGCATATGTATGTCTAATACAAACTATAGTATACATACATATCCAAAACATAACGAGTCCACAAAATATATGCATTAAGGCACGTGGCTCAAAAAGGATACTCATGTATAGTCAATAGTTTGGATAAGATGGACATATACATGAAGTTAAATATTGACACAATAAACATGACAATCATGAAAACATGAAAAGCTAAATTTTCATAACAACAATTTTCATTTCAAGGTATATGTATAAATTGTCAATCACAATAAGTATTCATACATATCCCTAAACACATATGAGTCCATATATATAAATTTGCATGAAAGGCAAATGACTCAAGGGTATACATGTATATCTTAATGTTTTTGGCAAAATGCACATATACATGAAATACAAACTCATAACACAAAACAAATTCAAAAATGGGAATACAAGTTTAAAATGTACGAATCATCAAAACTAGACTATACTAGCACATCTAATGGGTTCAAATAAGCGTTCAAGCACAAATATAAATATAGATTTATTTGTAACCCACTCTATGTACAAGTATATCACTAGTCTTAATGAAAACTAACATCTAACATATATTCAAAACATTAAGCATCAAAACAAATATAAAAGTCATCATGATAAAGCTAAAACATGATTACTATGTAAATTCACATGTATTAGATTCATGATGTACACTATAGCTTAAACAAAAGTGAGAACACTAAGTATGATTCAAATAAGCATGTGTGTCTCAAATACTATACATGTATGTCAAGAATCTAATAAACATGGAATGAACATACTAATCCATAGACATCAAAAACATGCCATAAACAAATGAATATGAAAGCATGGGAGTTTAGGAATCGTTACCAAAACCTCAAGGCAACTCTCCTTGTCTCCAAAACTTGGTGGTCCTCTCTACCATCTCTTCCCTTGAAAGTGATGCATCCATATGATTTCCTTTTAGTACGGAACGCATCCACTCCAAGGTGCTAACACTCTCACGTCATGTGAGAGCCCACACCTACATCAAAAACTTTAGGGGTGGTGGTCTTTGGTACCCATACTCTTTTGGGTCCATGGGGGTTAGTACCTTCTTCTCTAACCCAAACAAAATTCTTTGCTAAATTGGGAGTATGTAATCTATCATAACAAAATTTAGCAAGGTGGCCCTTACGTCCACAATGTGTACAAGTGTACACATGAGCATACATGTGATGATGGTGTCCGTGAGGAGCATGTGTATGCCGTGTATGGTGTGCATGCATAAAAGTTGGAACTTGTTTCTTTCGAACCAAGGTTTCCAAGCGTGTATGTTTCTTGGCACATTGGCTCATAGTGGAGCCCAAACAATCTACTCTCTTCTTTAGCATACAAATATCATCATTAATTCTAGAAGAAGAGGTACATGCATTAGGTAGACTAGATGAAGAGGCTACACTAGCATGGCAAACATGTGAATCAATTTTAATTTTCAAAGATTCATTTTTCTTTAAACAAACATCTAAATCATTTGAAATAGAAATAATTTTATTTTTCAAATCAACATTCTCTTTTAAAATAAAATCAACTTTTTGAAGACAAGTTCTCATTTTTCTTCAAAAGAACATGGCAATTATTTTTAGATTTTAAAAATCATTTCTTTAAGTGCAAGATCAAGTTGAGATTTTAATGAATCCCTCTTATTAGCAATCTCCTTTTCTCTTGCAAAACAACATCAAGTCTAGCAATCAAATTTTTATTATCATTATTAATGCCTAGACTTTTCTTTTTCAACAAATTATATTTTTCTATTAGTTTTTCACAAACAATGGAAAGTTCTTCATTCAAAGCATGGGCATCAATATGATCTTTGAAGAACTAGCATCATCATCACTATCTAATGGAGTTTCCGAGTGTACCTCAAGGGAGTCATTCCCTTGGACCATATAGCATTGTTGTGGCTCGGATTCTCCGCTAGATTCCTCTTCTTGGATTGGCAATGAAGCTTGGAGGTGGTGGTTGTTGTCAACTTGTTCCACACTGCAAAAGCGGAATCAAGATTAGAAACACACATAAGATAATCTTTAGGTAATGTGCTTCTAATAGCCTCTAGGGCTTGTGCATTGGCCCCTATATGATTGCAATCACCAAGATAACATCTCTTGGTGGCCGCAAGGAAAACATGCAAACCTAGGGTCTTTAGGTACATAGACATCCTATACTTCCAAACATCAATGTTGGAAGGGTCAAAACTAGGTGGGGTCATGAAGTCCATGGTATAAACTAAATATGTGCAAACAATCAAATGTAAATGTAGATTAGCAAGCAAATGGATCTCACTCCTAGGATGTTAAGCCTAAGTATCAGGAGCACTAGCTCTGATACCAATTGAAAAACACCTAGAGGGGGGGTGAATAGGTGTAAGTGCTAATCTAAGAAACTAAATGCAAACTAAGTGCGCTAAATGCTGAAGCTAATGCAAATCTTGCAACACTCTTAATACAATCCAACAAGTGTAGCCGAATTCCCCTTGCGAGGCTCTGGACTAACTCCTCTTGATTCCCCTAGATATGGGTTGAGGCGCTATGTGAAGCTCTTATTGGATGAGTATAGGTGATGCACAAACACACAAGCAATTCAAGCAATGTGCACACACAATCAAGCCAAGCAATCAAGGATATAGCAATATGAATTAATGCAAGGCAATATGAAATATGCTCAACACAAGCAAATATGATATGATATGAAGTATGATGCTTTACACAAAGTAAATGAGAGAGAGTTAGAGAGACAATGGGAGCAATCACAAACACCGAGATTTGTTTCGAGGTTCGAGCACCTTGCTCTAACATCCCCGCCTACACCACCGTGTAGGATTTCCAATCCACTATCTCCCACCGAGGGAACCTCTACCGAAGAGGATTTGTTACAACTCTAGGAGTACCAAACTCCTCTCTCAAACAACCACCTCACAACCGAGGGGTGGGCTCGTAGCCAATACAACAACCAACACCTCTACCGAAGAGGTCTACAACCAAACTCAATCACCTCTACCGAAGAGGGATCCAAACCAACAACCCAATACAACAATCTCCACCTCTACCAAAGAGGGAGCAACTCAAGAAATCAAGGGTTTACAACAAGTGGTATATTTCAACCACAAACCTCTTTCCTTTTTCTTTTTCCACAAAACAAGATCCTCAATAGTTTAGGATAGAAGATATAACTCAAGTGTGGAATCAAAGTGTTTTTGGAAACAAGCAACAAAGAAAAACTACTTGGGAAATCTCTTGTATATGATAGAAAATGAAATACCAAATCAAAATCCCAAAACCTAGTTTTCTTTGATTTACCAAAACCCAAAACAAATAAAGATGAGAAGTTTTAAAGCCCCAAAAACTCTTTTTAAACTCTTTTAAACACTTCAGAAAACTGGAAATTTTTCTCTTAGAAAACTTGGCCAAAATCCCCAAAGAGATGGGGTTTATATAGCCCCAGATACAAAACTAGTCGTTAGGCTGATGTGGCAGCCTGACAGGCCACCGGTCGACCGGTCCGGTCGACCGCCAACGGTCAGAATTATGACCGTTGGGCAACTGCGGTCGACGGGCCCGGTCGACCCAGAAAACCCGAGAGCAGAGCTCTCAACTCGGTCGACCGTCACGGTCGACCGTGTCTGTGCCTTACAGACGTGCACGTCTGTGCACGTCGGTCGACCCGAACGGTCGACCGGCCCTTGGTGCGGTCGACCGTCAGGGTCGACCGACCAGCCTGTCAGCACAAAAACAAGGTCAGAAAATTTGGAAAAATATTTTCTAAAAAATCTTTTATCTCTTTTAAAAATACCATAAAAATTGTTTTATCATTTTATATTAAAACATAAACATGTGATAAAATTTCAAGACAATATATCAACATATCAATTCATTTTTGTGTCTTGCCAATTTCATCAAAAACAAAACTTGTATTTTGTCAAACTTGATTTTTCAAAACATGAATAGGATAGTCAAAATAAGTTTGTCTAGCAAGTTTAAAGCATGTATGTATATCTAGACCATATCTAATATACATAGGTATAAAGTAAACTTGTTTTGATCTATTATTCATGAAACCAAGAACCAAATCATGAAACGTGTGTGTTTTGTGCACTTGAGCATATCAACTAAACTAAGCTTTACAAATGGATCTAAAACTCTATCTAAATTAGGATATCTAAGTCTTCTTGTCGATCTTCCATCTTCAAGTAGACTCGATCCCAAACGCGTGATCCTCCAAGTGCAAAGGTATGATCTTTAAGCTTTGACACCGGAATCAACATGGAAAGCTTCTAAACTCCTTGTTGAAGCTAATCACCAACTAATATCCTGTTAATGATCTGAAACTTAGAAACACAAGAATATTAGTAAACATAACTACATGAGTTGATCATCATCAAAACTAGAGTGGAAGGCCATTGGGCCAACAAAAGGATAATGAGAATTTTATAAAAAACAAGTAATGCTTAAAAAGAAATTATGTCTTTTAAATGGAAGAATTTCTGTTTTAAAAAAGACATGTCAAGTTTCAAAATAAAGTATGAAGAAATTTTGAAAAATGTGACTAATGTTAATCAAGGCAAAGAAAATTAAATGATTTGCTATCTTATCAAAAGATGTCACATAATCATTATGGTCTTGGATTCTTAAAACATAGTCGAAAATCTACACATGTTAGTGAAAAGAATTATAATCCGTATAATTCTTTTGTGAAAAGAAATACTGATATTATTTCAAAAAGAATTAAGAACAAGTACATATGGATTCCTAAAAACTTAAGCATTTTTGATAAAAATATTTATATTGCATCATACATACATTCTATATGCAATTCTTGCAATTATGTGTATACTAACAGATGAAAACTAAATTCAAATTGTGTTTTGATTCCTAAAGGTTAATACTTTGATCTTATAATGATTGGTACCATTCTAATGTTTATCTTTCAGGTACCGTTATAAAAGTTTGATAGAAAAATATGTCAAACATTTATCATATATGTGTGTGTGTGTGTGTGTGTTATGATATATTTTTTGCAGGGGGAGAACACATTTTTTCTATATCTGTTATAACTTGTTCTATGCAGGGGGAGAATATATAACATATTCTCTGCAGGGGGAGTTTTCATGCACACAAAGTGTCATCATCAAAAAGAGGGAGAATGTTGGAACTTGATTTTGCTGATACATTTGTGAAGCCATTTCATTGGAGCTTTATCTCACAAGCTTATACAAGAGTCCGACATGCTCGAGACTTCCCAAGGATAATGGCTATGGATGTGTTTTGTAATGTTTATTAGAATGTTAAAAGTCTTGAACACACACACACACATATCATAAGCCCTATAGTCGACTTATACTCTTGATTAGTCAACTTATATCAACTATAGTCGACTTACTCCTAACTATAGTCGACTTAGTTTTGCCTCAGATACATACCAAACTCTCTGTTTTTGTTCTGCATACCATGATTAGTCGACTTATACTTTCCCCTAGTCGACTAATAATAGTTGTAGTCGACTTATAAATACTACTGGTCGACTAAATTCAGTTTCCAGAAACATGTCATTTGTATCAGTCATTCCCTAGTCGACTTTCCCCCTTTATAAATCGACTACAATAGGCAAAACTTGATACCCTAGTCGACTAACCCTCTTTCTAAAGTCAACTAATGGTAGTTTCTGACTGTTAGTCAGTTTCTAATTTCTGGTATTTTATCTAACGTTTCAAAATTCAAATTCAAGTTAATAACTTCCCTAACTGCCTATAGATTTTACCTATAAATAGGGATGTTGTCCTAGGCTAAAAATACCAATTCATATCAATAGTTTTCTGCCCAAAAACTCTGTTCAAAAATCTATTTTTCAGAAAACTGTTTCTAATTTCTATTCTTCACAAAAAATTCCAATCCTTTAGTGAAGAATTCTGAGAGTCCACCTATAAGAGTCCTTGTTCACAATCACATACAGATTGAAGGCTTATAGGATTGATTGTAATTACTCAAAGAAAAAGATTGTACAAAAGCGTCTTCGGGTTGAAGAGAAGTTGTACAAGATGTTATTGTCTTCTTGGTGTAAGAAGAGTTGTACGGATTTGGCAAAGGCGATTTGTCAAGTGGTGTACAAAGGTGTTGATTTTGGGTGTACAAAATCAAAGGTTAAAAGAAATCTCAAGTGGGTGGCTTAGGGACTGGATGTAGGTCATGAGGACCAAATCAGGATAAATCACTTGTGTTTTGCTTTTGATTTATTTTTTGTGATTTAATTTTCTTTTGTGCAAGTTTATATTTAACGCTAATCATCCTTTGTTTTAGATTTACGTTGACATAATATTTTAGATCCTACATGGACTAGAACTCGTAAGTAGATATTGTACTTTTTAATGATCAATGATTTTTAATGAAAAACTACTGAATAAGATCAAGTCTGATGAAAGTCAGATAATGAGTGACCGATGATGGTGTATAGTATCGAGTAATTAAACTGGTAAAAATCAGTTAGAATCAGTATTGAGTAATCTGACAATTTAATATGAAGTACATCGATTAGAGATGGATAATTTGATATCAATAAAACAAATACCGATAGTATTGAACTAGTATTGTGGTATACCTACTTTATGCATCGTAGACTTTTGGGTATCCTGATAATTGATTTATCAGAACATCGGAACCCTCTATTAGGCTTGAAAGTCACATCTTTATAGTGACACCGTTATATCTAATCGGTAAGAGTTAGATAATTACCTAAATAACTGAAAGTTTGTGATACGGATGAAAGATTGAGCGTCTTGTCAATGTGATTAGAAATCCAGTGTTGGTAAGTGATATGCGCATAAGTATGTATGCATATGTTTGCGGTTGAATTCATCTGTGAATGCAGAGGATGATTTGGCTAATAATTAACAGAAATAAAGAAAACTCTGAATCATTAACCATAAAACCAGCAATGGTAGAATCTGGGGTTAACTTTGGGTTGTACCAAATAAAAGTACTACAATCAGTCCTGGATTAAAATAAAGGATAATTTTAATATAAAAAGTGTTAATAATCCTTGTGATATCAGAATTGTTGGGTAACTGTTAACTTGTATCAGAGGGGATGAGAAATTTCTGATTCAAGTCATAACCAATGAACAGTCAGCTTGATGATAAAAGAGGCAATTGAAAATGGACCCTGGATGTTAACAAAATAATAAAATGTGAATAAGTATTATGATTAAGAAAGTCGAGTACTGGTGCTATGAATCAGAATTTGACTGGTAAAATACTGAGACCATTAAGTTGTATGCATTATGTTGGTGTTGGTACCTCTTAGATATGATCCGAATTCCTTGAAACTAACGAGTTAAGAAATGAAATTGTATGAACTTGACTGTGTGACATATCGGTATGAATGTGAATGCTTTTGTGATAAGAAACATGCATAAGTATATACATGATATCATTATTTATTTCGGAAGAAGGGACTGGGTTGAACCGGAGGTGATCAAAGGGGAGCATTGTTGTTATTTCTTGTATCGGAGGAAGGGGCCGGGTTGAACCGGAGGTGATCAAAGGGGAGTATTGTTGTTATTTATTGTATCGGAGGAAGGGACCGGGTTGAACCGGAGGTGATCGAATGGGAGTATTGATATTATTTTATTGAAGTATGCTTGAATGTATGTTTGTGACATCCAGTTTATGGATGTGGTTATTTATGTCATCTGGTTTATGGATGCGGTTATTTATGTCATCTGATACAATGGTGTGGCTATTTATGACATCCGGTATATAGATGTGGCTAATTAAGATACCCAGTATATTGATATGATTGTTTATGATATCTGAATTATGGATGTTGCTATATATGGCACCTAGTATATGTATATAGTTGTTTATAACTTTTGGTAAATACATTGTGGTGACATCCGGTATATGGATTTGACTGTCTCGTTTTTCTTCATGTATAACATAAAGTTATATATGGATACTATCATGAGTAGTGTGTGATGTCATATGTATATTGGAGAAAATAATAACGAATTATAAACTAATCTAGTGAGTAAGATTATACTCTCCAAGAGTTGTGTCGTATCCATGACTTAAATGTGAAATTCGAACAAGCTACAAACTGAAAACAGGAGAGGTGATTATAAGATATTGACGAGTAGGTCAAGTATTGTATAATTCTTGATACTGTATGTTAATGAAATTGATCATGTGTACCCAGAAGAATACATATAGAAAGTATCAGATAATAGAAAGAATATATGATTTATTAAGTTGCGGTATCCACCATAAGTAAGAAAGTATTGAAACTGCTTCTTGATATTGTTCAACTGCATCATACTTGAATTACAATAGTATTATAATACAAACTCTATTTTGACTGATTTCACTCAGTAAGTTATTGAGCTCACCCTACCATAGATTGATGTTTTCAGGTCATGGCAAGGCGAAGGTCTGGCTTAGAGCTGAAAGGATGTTCTTATGAGATAATGCATGTATTTATTGTAGAGTGTAATTCTTTTTGTAAATTCTGATTTTATTAGTAATTGTGAATTAGTGCTAGTGGCAGTAGTTAGTGATACACCTTGACAAATGGGGATTTAATATGGACAATGTGCAGTTTGTATATAGAGTAGAACTAATAAGTAGTTTGGGTTAGAATATATATCAAGAGAAGCACTCTTATGTATATATTATCTGATTGACTTTGGAATGAACTATATGACGAAATTTGAAATTGATAAGTAGGCTGATGTTAGCCGAAATCTAATTTATAGTATTGAGGTGGAGTCTATATTTCAGAGGAGATGCTGCCGAATCCTTAAGAATTATCTGAATAAAGAGTGATAAGGTCGATGGTTATGAATTTTGAGGTAAATTGTCCTAGGACCGTTACAGTTGGTATCAGACCTTAGGCTTAGAAATTTGGAGTAGAACTTAGTATAGGTCTAAGAAGTATTAGCCTAAAGATTGATTTAGGTCGTTGAATTAGGAATAACATTGATTGTTATAATGAATGTCTGTGAGTGTGCAGTTTGTATGAAAAAATGAATTTGTGCCTTGATGTAAGAAGTTCATAGATGCAATGAGTTCTTATGCGTGTGATTAATCTCAAAATGCATGATATTTGACTTTTTCTTATATTCGAATGAAAGTATACCCGCATATACCTTGATTCGGATGAGTTCTACTAGGGGTGCAGGCCCTTAGTATGAACTACCGGTGGTATGAGATACTGGGATAAGGAAATGGCCAAAAATGTCAGGCAAGTCAAGATTTAATCAGAATGGAAGAACCATATTAAGTATATGTGATAGACGTATCATCAAAGATGGTACGTGTATGTGCTGATACGATGTGTAATGATATATAACACGATTATCACCAAGTGTGATATGTGTATGTGATATTATATGATGTGTATATCACCAAGTATGATAGTGAATGTAATAATATAAAATATGTGTAAGATATATTATGTGTGAAAGTGATAATATTGGGCATATATTGCATTTTGTGAACCCATATGGAGATGCATGGCCGGAAGAGAACAAAATTACTCTATTAGAAGAAATTGAAAATATCACTCTTACCTATTATCAGATATGTCAAGTTTCGAAGATGAAACTTTTTCTAAAGGGGGTGGAGTTGTAACACCCGGATTATTAAACTCTGGGTTAAAATATTATTAATGGGTTAATAATATTTTTTTAGAATTCTTATGACTATCAAATTGTGATTTCTGTGTTAAATGAATTTAAGTGATTCATTAAAGAAAATCCCAGAATGGATCTGAAATTTTATTTTATATTTTACAAGATAAATTGATATGAGAAAATATTGATATTTATGTATGTTTGTACGCCGATGTAAGTGTGTGTAACACTTGAATATCATAAATCAGGTTTATTCTGTATATTTCTAAATTGTTGGATTATACTGATAAGGAGATCGATAATCGGTATATTACTGGATATTCTTTTGATAGTAATTATAAATCATTATGAATAGCGGAATACAGAAAATATATGAAATACACAGATGTATATACTGCATGAAATACTCATATAAATACCGGGTATTGGTATTTAATCCTAATTTGGATTGTATTAATGATTTGGGGAGATGAAGAAGAAAAAAGAAAATAAAAATAAAAATATAAAATAAATAAAAATAAGATTTGATTGATTGGGGTATGGGGGAAGTATGGGAAGATGGGGAGTAGGTGGGAATAGGTGGGGGGAGGGGGGGAGAGAGAGAGATAAAACTCTAATCTTTCCTATCTCTCTCTCTCTTCTCTCTCTCTCTCGGGTTTGACCGGCGCCAGGCCGAAGCGGCGCCGAAGGCCGGCGACCGGCCGACATGGGGGGGGACGGTAGGCCCCCACCCCCTCTCTCTTTCTCCTTTATCTCTCCCCCCCCCCTTTGTCTCTCTCTTTCTCTGGGACCTTGCCGGCGGCAAGGGCGCCGGCGAGGCGGCTGGCCGGGCAGCGGGCGCCATAAGGGCAGCGGCAGCAGCAAGCAGCTGCTGCTGCTGCGAATTCGTGGGAAAACCCATAATGGGTTTTGGGTTTGGGTTTTAAAGTAAACCCGACCCATTAAGAATCCAATCCGTTTCCATTTTTAAAAGGTAAAATTTTATTTTAGCCCAAAAAGATTGAATAAATTATTTTGGGGCCCTGAAAAATTAGAAACAGCCCTCTGAATATTTTCAGTTATTACGTATCTAACCTTTTATATTGGTTTTGGTTTCCAAATGATATATTGACCATCCGAAGTCAGATTCGGACGATTTTTGAGCCGTTGTGATCGTGAAAACGAGAGCTACACATATTCTGTATCTGTATGTGGTATTGGGTATTTAAGAATTTATCGGATGCCGGTGAGTGGAAGTCCTAACTCAGTATTATTTTTCCAATTCAAAAATAATTATTATTGAGAAACTATTGATAATATTGATCCAATGAAATTAAGATATTATAGTATTAAAAAGATGATTGTGATATTTATTATAAAAGTGAATGGGTGTTATGGAACCGAAATCCAATAGGATATCCCGAATGATGAATTGCGGATGCGTTATGTATACGTGTGTAAACATAACACGGGTATGATACCAAATTGTGACTTTGTTATTTATAATTCGTATAGACATGACTGTTAAGTGCCTGAACACATATTAATATGAGTGAACATAGACAAATATCACATAAGTTATACATTTGTGAGTTTCTGAACTTGATGTATATGTTGCGAGTATTTATTAGAATTTAAAACCGAATATTAAACACTAGGCTTTGATAAATTGTTAAGTATAAATATTCAGCTAATACCATCTATCTGTCTGTGATGAATATTGAAGTTATTTAACCTGAAAATCGTTAAGTGGGTAAAGTCTACCTCCGATTTTATTAACACTGTAAATCCATGTGCATTGACTATTAAGATAATAATGATGTTAGTTAAGTGAAAATTGATATTATATGCAAGTGATATCTAAGCCGTTTGAAATTTATAGTTATGAATAATAATAATCAGATGGTGGTTGGTTAACACCGGTGTACCCGGTGAGTAGACTAAACAGTGACAACGGAAAATCGATTACAGATCATGATGTTTATTAATTAATAAGAGATAATTAGAAATCAGTTAAGACAAAAGATTGCTTGAGACACATCAACCATAATTAGATAATTATAGAATTAGTTATACTGATACTGGTATAAGTGAAATCCGAGGTTGATATTAGAATTTAACTAAGCAAATAAAATTGAAGTTTTATCTTCGAGCAACTTGATATAACCGTGACATAGAAAACTCTGTTAAATGAGATACATGTAATTGATGTAGTATAATAGAAATACTGTGTTGATTAAAATATTGAAAGTTTTGTTAATATTGATAACTCGAATGGAATCGAGGCATTTTGGTAAATTAGCAATTGTGAACGTGAATCGATAATGATGGAACTGATCAAAGTAATTGATAATGAACTGAATTAGAGCAACTGAAAATAATTCCTAGCACTACCGGACATGCTTGACAAATAATTGAATATCAAAAGGTTATTGTTAAGCTAAGTACCCAGGATACTAAAATATTATGTAATATATTGAGTATTGATCTTGTGTATACTGTTTTCGTAATTGTTATGCTTCATAATATGTGTGTGTGTGTATGCTCATAACGTGATTATGTGTATCAACTTGCACACTTGGGGCATCAATATCATCAGATGGCTTACATATTTATATATATCGATTAAGTTGTTAATCGGTAGCAACTGAAAGCAATTGGATGGATAAATAACTAAGATTCATCAACTGATGAGAGGTGAAAATATAATACCTTTGGACTAGAACCCATAAGTAGATATTGTACTTTTTAGCGATCAATAATTATTAATGAAAAACTACTGAATAAGATCAAGCCTCATGAAAGTCAGATAATGGGTGACCGATGATGGTGTATAAGTATCAAGTAAGTAATTAAACTGGTAAAAACTAGTTAGAGTCAGTATTGTGTAAATCTGACAACTTAATATGAAGTACATCGATTAGGGATAGATAATTCGATATCAACAAAACAAATACCAATAGTATTGAATTAGTACTGTCATACGCCTACTTTATGCATCGGAGACTTTCAGGTATCCTGCTAATTGATTTATCAGAACATCAGAACCCTCTATTAGGCTTGAAAGTCACATCTTTATAGTGACACTGATTATATCTAATCGGTAAGAGTTAGATAATTACCTAAATAATTGAAAGTTTGTGATACAGACGAAAGATTGAGCGTCTTGTCAATGTGATTAGAAATCCAGTGTTGGTAAGTGATATGCGTATAAGTATGTATGCATATGTTGTGAGGTTGAATTCATATGTGAATACAGAGGATGATTTGGCTAGTAATTAATAGAAATAAAGAAAACTGTGAATCATTAACCATATAATTAGCAATGGTGGAATCTGGGGTTAACTTTGGGCTGTACCAAATAAAAGTACTACAATCAGTCCTGGATTAAAATAAAGGATAATTTTGATATAAAAAGTGTTAATAATCCTTGTGATATCAGAATTATTGGGTAACTGTTAACTTGTATCAGAGGGGATGAAAAATTTCTGATTCATACAAGTCATAACCAATGGACAGTCTGCTTGATGATAAAGAGGAAATTGATAATGGACCATGGATGTTAACTAAATATAAAAATGTGAATAAGTATTATGATTAAGAAAGTCGAGTACTGGTGCTACGAATCAGAACTTGAATGGTAAAATACTGAGACTATTAAGTTGTATGCATTATGTTGGTGTTGGTACCTCTTAGATATGATCCGAATTCCTTAAAACTAACGAGTTAAGAAATGAAATCATATGAACTTGACTGCGTGATATATCGGTAAGAATGTGAATGCTTTTGTGATAAGAAGTATGCATAAGTTTGTACATGATATCATTATTTATTTCGGAAGAAGGGACTGAGTTGAACTGGAGGTGATCGAAAGGGAGCATTGTTTTTATTTCTTGTATCGGAGGAAGGGGCCGGTTGAACCAGAGGTGATCAAAGAGGAGTATTGTTGTTATTTATTGTATCGGAGGAAGGGACCGAGTTGAACCGGAGGTGATCGAAGGGGAGTATTGATATTATTTTATTGAATTATGCTTGAATGTATGTTTGTGACATCTATGGATGTGGCTATTTATGTCATCCGGTTTATGGATGCGGTTATTTATGTCATCCGATACATGGGTGTTGCTATTTATGACATCCGGTATATGGATGTGGCTAATTATGATACCCGGTATATGAATATGATTGTTTATGATATCCGAATTATAGATGTTGCTATATATGGTACCTAGTATATGTATATAGTTGTTTATGACTTTTGGTAAATAGATTGTGGTGACATCCGGTATGTGGATGTGACTGTCTCGTATTTCTTCATGTATAATATACAGTTATATTCGGATACTATCATGAATAGTGTGTGATGTCATATGTATATTGGAAAAAAGAATAACGAATTGTAAACTAATTTAGTGAGTAAGATTATACTCTCCAAGAGTTGTGTCATATCCATGACTTATATGTGAAATTCGAACATGCTACAAACTGAAAACAGGAGAGGTAATTATAAGAGATTAACGAGTAAGTCAAGTATCGTATAATTCTTGATACTGTATGTTAATGAAATTGGTCATGTGTACCCAGAAGAATACATATAGAAAGTATCAGATAATAGAAAGAATCTATGATTTATTAAGTTGCGGTATCCACCATAAGTAAGAAAGTATTGAAAGTGCTTCTTGACATTGTTCAACTGCATCATACTTGAATTACAATGGTATTATAATACAAACTCTATTTTGACTGATTTCACTCACTAAGCTGTTGAGCTCACCCCACCATAAATTGATGTTTTCAGGTCATGGCAAGGCGAAGGTCCGGCTTAGAGCTGAAAGGATGTTCTTATAAGATAATGCATGTATTTATTGTAGAGTGTAATTCCTTCTGTAAATTCTGATTTTATTAGTAATTGTGAATTAGTACTGGTGGCAGTAGTTAGTGATACACCTTGACAAATGGGATTTAATATGGACAATGTGCAGTTTGTATATAGAGTAGAACTGATAAGTAGTTTGGGTTAGAATTATATCAAGGGAAGCACTCTTATGTATATGTTATCTGATTGACTTTGGAATAAACTATATGACGAAATTTGAAATTGATAAGTAGCTGATGTTAGCCGAAATCTAATTTATAATATTAAGGTGGAGTCTACATTTCAGAGGAGATGCTGCCGAATCCTTAAGAATTATCTGAATAAAGAGTGATAAGGTCGATGGTTATGATTTTGAGGTAAATTAACCTGGGACCGTTACAAATGTGGAGGTGAAAAACTCAAAGAAAAGCTTTTGAAAACTTAAGAGAATTACTCTTGATAAACTCTCTTTTGATATGGCATTGAAGCTCTAAAAATTTGTTGGGAAAACTCTATTGAAGATGGGAAAATAAGCTCTTGAAAAACTTCTCTAAAACTCACCCAAAAACCTCATATTTATAGGCCAATAAAAACTAGCCGTTATGATTGAAAAACTGTCAGAAATAGCCTATCGGTCGACTGCCCGGTCGACCGACCAACGGTCAAATTTCTGACCATTGGGACCTCAGATCCAGACTGTGCAATAGGTCAACGTTGAGCACAGTTTTGAGGTCTAAACCGTTAGAATTTGAAAATAACTATATAGGATGAATTTGTCGTTCTTGAAGTCTTCTTTCTAATGCAACTTAATCAAATCAATATCCTTTTGGAGTAGAAAGTTATTAATAAACTACGGAAAAGTGTCAAACCAAAAACTATAAATTATTTTCAGAACAAGAAAAGACTTCAAACCAATATTTGACATCTTTATCATTTGAATCAGAAAATGATTATTGAATACGAAATGTAGCCCTGAACGTTATCTTTGAAATGAAATTTAAATCATGTTGATTGAATATAAGAATAAAAGGTTATGGTCGGAAAACTACAAGTGTGTTGAGCAGATCAGCAGAACGGTCGGCCGCCCGGTCGACTGAGAAAACCCAAGAGCTTTACAAACTCACTCAACTGACCGGTCGGACGACCGAGCTCAAGTCACATGGTCTTGTGCACGTCTTGTGCACGTCGGTCAACCGCTCGATCGACCGATCGGTCGACCGCAAGCATCCCAGAAATAGTTTTAACAACTTTTTAAAATACATCTTAAATTCCATAAAATCTCCATAAAATCCACAAAAATAAGTTTATTGAAATACTTTGAAGTACAAATATGTGTGATCAAAAATCAACCCATATTACAAACATGTGAACTATTTTGAGGCATAGAATTTAAAACTTAAATCAAAACCGGTATTTTTCAAAAAACTATTTAACATGAAAGTTATAAAATATTTTGTGTATATGAGCTTGAGTAATCCACAACTAATCTATCCTTTACATTTTATCCTAAAACAAAAATCTTAAACTTACAAACTCAGACTCAAATCTTCTTGAAAACTTTCTCTATCTCGACTTGATCCAATCTTGATCTATGAGCTAGACCCCTTTTTGAGTACTTGATACGATCTTGAAGCGCGAGCTCTTAAATCAACAAGTGATAGCTTCAAAACTTGACTTTAAATTTTTTGTTGAATCTAAACAATGACTAAGCTCTTGATTGAATATCTGAAACTTAATAAATACAAGATCATTAGTACTATAACTACATAAGTTAATCATCATCAAAACTATGAGTGATGGGCCTTTGGGCTAACACTGTTTGGGTTATCTTACCCAGATGGACTTCTCGTTACTCACATGTACCGAGAGGGTAATCGGGTTACAGATTGTCTAACGTTCAGAGCTCCTAGCATTATCACTCCTACTTGGAAATGGACTGCTCGAGCCTTTTATTTTATTTTTTTCATTTTTTATGATGTTTGTAGCGAGCCTAGTTGAACTCTTATGTACTACTTTTTATTTGATATTAATAATATGTTGGGGATGGGCTGAATGATGAGGATGCTGATGAGGTGCCAATATAGCTGGGATTTCCAAGTGCACCTACTGATTCTTATCACCCGACAACCTTATAAAAAAAACAATCATATGTATTTGACTAACTATTCAATATCTACAATGTGATACAAGGTCAATGGATCAAGCCTATACAATCTACAACAAACAATTCATCCTGGTTTCTTCACCGATCCTAACCCTTCTCACATATCTGCATTGTGTAGTATAAGAAGCCAGATGGGAAGACTTGTGCTGGCAAAGAAACAACAGGTATAGGAGGAAAGAAGAATGTGAAAATCAAACAGTAGGGGAGAAGATAACCAATGCCACATCATACACCAACTACCACAGCCAGGTTACTCCCTGAGAGCTCGTCCTTGCTTGAAACTCTGCCAGTGAAATGGCCGTGGCCAGCATCATTTGCTCCTCAAAACTATCTGGGAGAAGGTGGCTCGCGTCCGCAACACTTTGAGTATCTACTGTGACATTGGAGCTGGTGTAGCTGAGCCCTCTGCTCGCCCCGTGGTCTGTTCTCCATTCATAGTATTCTCTCGGTGAAGCCTTCCCATTGCTTAATGCCTCGGTCCAGCTCCCTGGAGGATAATTCCCCACCTCACTAGTAGGTGAACTGCTTGAGGAGCAAACCATGTTATAAACAGGAGCAGTGCTTCTGGAAATGATAGCTGAGTCCTCATTCATGTGCTGATGCTCTGCCAGAGCTGCAACAGAACAAGCAAGTCCACTGGAAGGAGATGCTACTACTGGTGATATCACAGGTAAAGTATAGCAATCTTGGGATGATGAAGGCCGGGGAAAATTTCTGCCGCTACTGGAAGCATTTTTCTGGATTCGATGATCCTGTTTAAATAAGATGGGAAAAAAAAAAAAACTGGAGTAGATGAATTCCAGATCTCATTCTAAAGACATATTGAAAGAAATCTAGGAAGTCGTATTCAGTGCAGGATGAATTGTAGTCATACTTTGGTTCTTTTACCTAAGAAGATTACAATTCAACAACCTAAATGCCTTCTTAAATGGAAACAAAGGATTATTTCCTCTAGCAGTTCTTGGATATAAACACAATATGTAGCGGCCTAGAACTTATTGGTAAAATAATCTGTGCTGCTCTAAAACCATACAACTGTATAAATTTAATATGTATATCTTTTTAACTTCCCAAAATGTGGACATTGTAAATTTATTTAAAATGTGGTTAGTGGTATTGTTACAAGGAATTTCGAGAAAACGAAGAATCGGCTGTAGTCGGAATGACGTTTGACGAATTTTCATTATTACCAATAGAATGTTGGTGCAGTGGTTAACAAAATAGTAAAAGGAGATAAGGTCCCGGGTTCAAATCCTGGACAGGGTGGAGGGGGGCGGCGACAGGGTGCCCCTATTTGTCATTATCATCATCATAAGATGACGAAAATATTGGATTCATTGACAGTTCAGGAACTGTTTTGCAAATTTTCAAGATTCTTCGCTTACAGGAATCCAGAAGAACCGTAGAAGAAACAGTATAGTGAAGAATCCAGGCAAGATAGGTCCAAGGTCTGAACCACATTTAATGCTGATAGCCAAATATGTATTCTTATCTTTTCTATTATCATGCCAAACCACGAACAATGTGAAATGTAATGTAGTTTTTAATACTTTCCAGAAAACCAGGGCACAGAATAGATGATGACCACCCAGATCAGCTTTGCTTGTGTTGCATTTACCGGTATTTGAGATCATGGCATCATGATATTATACGTGGCAGTTCACTTGGCAATTTGTTGTAAACACAACTTTTATGCTCAGATATAGTGGCTTGGAAATAGGCTGGTGCAAGTTATTATAGGAAAGCAACCAGATAAAGTTTATAATATCCAAACAAAAAATTGTTGGGCTATCTTAATGGAATGAAGAGTAGACACGATATATGGAAAAACAACATACCCATAAAGGAACATTGAAGAATAATACCATATCCATATCCATATCCAAGTCGAAGGTATCTTCCCTGCAATTCACATAGTATTTTATTAATGGTTACAAAGTTAAAATACCAGAGGATCCAACGAGTTCAAACATGCAGCCATAAACTTGTAAATGCAAGGTTAAGAAGTATTCCCAAAACTAAAACAGAGAGAAGTAATAAGGAGAAAAAGGAGGTGAAATTTTCCATTTGTCATTGTAGAACATAACTATTTGGAAAGTGGGCCAAGAAAACATACATATGGTGATGGATTCAGGATTATGTAATAAAACTCTTGTTGGACTTCTAGTACATATAAGTCAGAAAATAATGGGAATTGAGCCATACACAATAAGGCCAGAGGAAGATAAAGTCCAGAGGTCAGTAAGACTGATTTCACTTGGGAATCACCTTGTCATGGAGTCATCAACTTGACAAGGAAGAAACAATTCTCAAATCCAGAAACTGAAGTGAATGGCACATTCCAGGCACTTCTATATTCCCTTAATGGAAGGAAGAAAAACTCCAAAGAAAGAAAAGGAAAAAAACTCCAAAGAAAGAAAAGGAAAAAACCCCAATTCCACATGTATACCCATTGATATTCTACACCATTCAAGTATCTATCGAGATAAGGAGTGGGAACCAGGCGGGTCGTGGGCCCGGGTAGAGATAAGGAGTGGGAACCAGGCGGGTCGTGGGCCCGGGCGCGCCCCTCTACCCGGGGCGTGCTTGGTGGGGCTAATGCGACCCACGGCTAGGCAAGGCCCGGGTTTCGGCAGGGCCCGCCCGGGCCCTTGCCCCCCACCTCCAAGCCTCCCTTGCCCCCGCCGCCACCTCCGCCCCCACTTCCGCCGCACCGCCTCCTCCCCAACCCCCAACCCCCGCCACCTCCCCACATCAGCCGTTCCTTTTTTCTTTTTAAAGTATAAAAAAAAATTGTGCTTTTGCTAGACTTCGAACCCAAGACCTACAGCATCCAACTTAAGTGCCCAAACCATGAAGCCAAGTTGGGGTACTTGGAAAAAAAGGAAATACAAATGTATTTATTATTTTTTTTAAAAATTTCAATAAAAATCAGGCTGGAGCCGCCTGGTTTTCTCGTGCGGATCCGGGCTTGGCCCGGCGGGTTCGGGATCAAGCCGGGCCAAACCCGGCCCGTTCGCACCCCTAATCAATATGCCCCAAGTATCCACATTTATCAAACTGAACTGCATAACCATCAATCTCATTTATAGCCCAACTATTTACATCTTACTTGGAACTTATTTGAGGGAAATATCTGACTTGGACAAAGAAGCCTTATCAATCATAAACCATTTTAACATAATTTGCCAACATAAGTCTGTAACAAGTCAAGAATGACCTATTTCGTATGTCCTAACTATAATAAACGATTTGATCCTAAAATCTAGTTGATATTTTGTTCTTTCATCCATTCATCACAGGAACAAGATTTCCAGAATTTTAAGAAATGAGCCTACCGTTTAAATGAGAAATGAGCCTACTGTTTAAATAAACGGTTCACAGATTCTAAACTAGTGGATCAACCATTTTACACTATCAAATTATAGAGCTTACAAATACACCTATCACTGTACAAATCTCTGTAAGGAGATCTTCATAATACTCAAAAGGACCTGTTATGTGATTTGCATGAAAGTCCCTCGAAAAACTTTTTAATTTCTGGTAACACTACTCTTGTATATATCTAGTACAAAATTAATCAATAAAAAATAAAAAAAATAAAATTTCAAATTAAGCCTCATATGGCTTGATCAACTATATGATCCCACTTAAATAATTTGGTTAAATTTAGTACTTAACATTTACCTTATTCAGATTTTTTTTTTAATTTTAAAAAGTTTTGGCTTTACCACAATATATGTTGGTTGTTTCAACAACGAGCAGATATATCTTTTTTATTTAAATAATTTGGGTTAAATTTAGTACTTATGTTCTTATTCAGATATATCTTTTTTAATTTTAATTGTATATTTTAAAGAGTTTTGGCTTTACCACAATATTTATTGGTTGTTTCAACAATGAACAGATACTGAGGAAAGAATTGCTCAACAAGGAAACATATGTTTCTCTCAAATGGATGTTCACTCCTTTAAAGGATTCAGCCACAGAAATATCTCTTTTCCTTCTAAAAAAATCTACGTTCTACCTTTTTCTTACCTTCATATTTTGAGCAGCATAAAGCACATCGTCGTTCTCTCAATTTAGGCAGCGGGAGAAATTCAAAAACTCTGAGAGTTACTGTTAGGAAACCTAGGTAGGATCACCATACGAGGCGGCAGCTGGTTCTTTAGGGCAGAGAGCTTGCTCGCCTCTTCCATGCAGACCGATTATATTTCTTTCTTTTTATTATTGAATCATTTATTTTCTCTCAATTTTGATTAAACCGAATTATTGATAAACATCCAACAATCTAAGAAACAACTTAATTATTTTTAAATTATAATCCGATTTAATTACTTGGTGCTCTTAGTTAGCCCGATTTTAGTTACTTGATCCATTTTATATTATTTACATCTTCGGATTGTGATCTCGTTCACAGGTTCCAACAACTAGAGAAACTTTACAGCAACAATAGATATTATTATGCTATTTAGAATTATTGATCAATTTTATATTTTGTTACTAGATATTATTTTCTATAGCAACACTAGAGATATTTTCATGCATGCAACATTGACTTGACACTATTCATGTGTTGTGAAACCTATTGAAGTGATTTATCTTGATTTATTAGCACCTCCCTCATAGCTATAAAAACTTTGATCCCACTAAAATGGTAGCTTAGCAAATTTGGATAGTAGTGTTTACTGCTTAGCAAGTAAATTCTTCTCTTCATGAGATTTATTTAAAAAAATTAAAAATTCTCAATTATATCTGCACTTTCCACATTCTATTATTCTTCTTGAGTAGTGGTCTAGTAGTAAATTTCCACCATCTGTAGTCTTGTTTCAATTCGAATACTATATATTAAAACTGAAAGTGTAGTTTGAACAGTCACAATAATTCTTAGTTACGATTTGTTACAGATAGTGTTGTTAGAGAAAGTAAGTATTTGCTTTCTAGTTGGATGACATATTACTAACTTGTACTTGAAAGTGGTGTTCGTTTATTAGTCGTTAAATTTGTTTCTGCCAAAGTATACATTAGTTACATTCTTTTTCTGTCAAATAATATCGATTAATATAATATTATACCTGAATTATGTGATTATATGCCTATGTTATAGTAAACATAAAGTGAAAAGAATAACATTTAATCTTGTAGATTTTTAGATATTTTCTTTCTTGGCTCCTAGATTGATTTGGTCACACATGGCTTCTAAAGATATGATAGTGCCAAACCTGAAAATCTTGATGGCCTTAAGGTGAACACCTTGGTCTTTTCTCTGCTATAGAAGGCACTGCACCTAGTAACAGTGTAACACACCTGCATCACTCAACCAATTCACCTTCCTCTGCCACTTCAATTGGATCCAAACCGAAAACACCTAAAGATTTAAAGTTCCATTCTACCATAGAATTCTAGGCGCCCTTTATTATAAACATTATAATATTATTATAAAATTAGGGGTGCTAAGGAGCTATGGAATGCATTAGAGCAAGAGTATGCCTTGGTGTCGGGTTAGAAAGATTTGTTTGTGTTACCTTTAACTTAAAATTGTAGACGATAAACGTGTTAATGAGCAATTGCATGAATTTCAAGACTACCTTAGGCACCTCCAATCTAAGAGCAATTCTTTCTCTGAAGATTATAAAGTTTCTTGCTTAATAGATAACGTTATGACACCAATGACATCAAAATCTTTCGGCAATTGAAGAACAAAAAGGCTTACATAAATACCAAGAAACAAATCATATTTGTAGCCCAATTAGGCATGGACTTGAAGGCCTTAATTTGTTGTATAATTATTGGACTTAATGCATGTTTGGCAAGATGGAACAAGAGGGTGGAATTGGGTTTGAGTGGAATCAGGACTCAGATCCCATTCTTTTTCTATTTAGCAACTGGAATCAGTAAAAAGGAATTGGAGTTGGTTGATTCCAATTAGTGGACCCCCACACTGCCACATCAGCCAATTCTCCAATTTTGATTCCACCTAAAGAGGTGGAATCACAAGGGAACAGAATTCTGATTTCGCTTTTTGATAATGACATTCAATTTGTGTCATTCAATTTCAATTCTCTTTCCACCAATCAAACAAGAAAACTACAGAAGTGAAACCAGATTTGGGACCAAATCCTATTTTTTATTTTCATTTTCCAAACAAGGTTTTGGAATCAGAATAAGAATTTCAAACCCTATTTTTTGGAATTGGAATCTCCAAAACCCAATTCCTCCTCTATTCCCACTTGCCAAACAGGCCCTTAGGTTACCTCTTCTTTCGAACTGCCAATGAGATGGGAATAACTCAAGGTGCAGAAATTGAAAACTCAATGGTAAAAACATTTGACAAAAAAGTAATATATAAAAAGCATACTAATTTTAACATTGAGAAATCTGTCACATGTCTTATGTTAATGTTAAACAAGATAAGAGAATCAAACACTCTTGTGGTGAGTCCATGCAGTGCCTGGATGCTTTAAACGGAGTAGCATTACTTGTAAGGAGTTTGGTGCAACCACAAAATCCGGAGGCTTAGCTAATAGACCTAAATTACAAACTTTGCACCACTGGAACATGGAATTGGAGATTCCAAGCAAAGAGGATT
The DNA here is from genome assembly GCA_038442645.1 of Agave tequilana. Taxonomy (NCBI): domain Eukaryota; kingdom Viridiplantae; phylum Streptophyta; class Magnoliopsida; order Asparagales; family Asparagaceae; genus Agave; species Agave tequilana. The sequence goes on along the minus strand of JAVJIF010025026.1, from coordinate 19,598 downwards.
GCAAAGAAATAATACGCATTAATGCCTATTTGATTTTGATAAAGGGTTAATGCCTGAGACAAACTTGGAGTCTGAACACTCCCTTAATTGATGAACAGAGTCTTATCACTCGATTTAATTGATAAAATTGAGTCTTATCATTCTCTTAAAAATGACAAAATAGAGTCTCATCACTCTTTTGATTGAACCAAACGAAGTCTTATCACTCCCTTAATCGGACCAACATGAGGTTTTAACACTCCATGAGAGACCTTTTTTCTCTGTGGATACTATAAAATTAGTGATAGAATTAGACTTCGAAACTCGAGCCGGAAGATATAACCATATTTCACCATTGCTTTTCTCTTCTTACCCGCCGCTTCTTCATTGTGTAGGCCACAAGAGGAGTTGAGCTCGAGGAGAACCTGAAGGAGGAGAAAGAGCAGAATTCTTTTATTTATTTTTTCTTGGAGAAGTAGGACAGAATAGCCACCAGGGTCTAGGGGTGCAAGCAGATCGGATACAGATGAGATATTACATTTACTATATACGTATCGACTCTTTCGAATATGGATATGGATGCGGATATTGTAGGATGTGAATAATTGATATCTATATCCACTAAAATCGAATATCGGATACAAATTGAATATTAGTGAATTGAATAAGGGTACAAATCGGATATGTGAGTGTAGTGGTCAGATTTTGACCCTCGTCAAGTTCGTGACATGTGTCTTACCGCATCAGAAGCATCTCAAGCGAACAATAAACTCGACAAACCAGCTAGATCATTGCGGGTCCATAGAGAAAACCTCGAACCTTGCCTCGAGTCTACACTCGACCTCAGGTCCCTCTCCGACATCCGCAACTGCCAGGTCCCTCTCCGACAACATCTATTCGGGATCGTTTACCCGGATATTCAACTCGGACGGAACCATCCCACTAGTCGAAAGCCCCTACCCCACAATAAAGGCCTCCACGCTTGCCTCCATGCTGGATACAACGCTTCACAGGGTCAATTACGCCGTCAAATTATCCCCACGTTCTAAATATTTCAACCCCCTTATTACAGTGATAACAATTATGGGTAGTGGCAAATATCTCTGCACATCAATCCCAACAATCAGGCAATATTATCTGAGTAGTTATGAAGAAATCACAACGTGCAAATCATGCGGTTATGGAGATCCAAAATATCTACGTCCTCAATCACAACGCTATAAGGTATTTATGCACCTGGACATTCATCAAAAAAAGTAAACACATCCAATCTGTCGTTCAGTGACATCCCCACTTCTGACCCTTTTTTGCAGGTCTTTTGGGACCATGGCTACTCGTGAGTCGTGACATATGGTGTGTGTGTGTGTGTATGAGGGTATCCTTATTTGAATTATCCCCTTGACGTACTAGTCCCGAGTGGCTGTGGGCTGGACACTCTTCAAAGGAAGAAAAATTCAGGTAACATCTTTATTCAGTGTTACACATACTTGAAATTTAAATGCTCACTTGGGTCAACTCGGATTGTAATACACGGTCAACGGCTACGTGGGACATATTTATGAGGATTTTCTTGTTAGGATTATCCCCTCGACGTACTAGTCTCATAAGGGTAGAACCGTGTAAATACAATCTGATTTACCCTTTTATTATTTATGCATCTAACACTATCTTTGAGAATATTACATTGCATGCTTGTACGCGTATCTTACTATTATCGACCCCTGTTCTCTAATCGGGATGGATTTTTCCCACTCGGAGGCAGCAACAAGGGTTTGCCTACATATACATCCATGTTACTCCGATGTAGGATTTTCCCACTCGGAGTCTGGGCTCTGCCACAGGGATTTCCCCCTCCCAGAGTTTCGACTTCGCGACTTCGTTGATGGAATTTCCTCCATTCGGAAGTATATGTGATTCCGACTCCACAGCAGGGATTTTTCCCTCTCGGAGGCTCAACTCTGCAGCTGGGATTTTCCCCACTCAGAGGATAAAGCTTAATGTACCGCTGATGGGACTACCCCCACTCGGGAGAACAACAAACATATCAAACCATCTACACGCCAAGTCAAATATCCCTGAGTCAAAGACAAGCACCCGAGGAGACGCAGTCAATTCTAAAATAAAGAGATGGTAAAAATAAGTCAGGCAAGATTCATACAAACATTTCCATTCCAAATCTTTTCATTCTGATTACATTACTTGATTACATCTAACATGAGCAATACAAAATTGTCACATTCTTGTATGAACATTATTGAAAAGAAATACAGGTATCCATCCACGCCCTAAGGATTTCCACAAAGGACACCTCCTGGGAGCAAACGTCCACAGCAGCATCTATGAGGCAACTCCGCCAACTTCCCACCAATCTTTCTCAAGACGATATTGAAACTCCCAGGAAAACGTCTAACCCACAAGTTGTGCCTCGAGCCTCAGACAGGAGTCTATAAGTCGATGACGGTATCTCATCACCAACCCCTTATTCCGAGGAAGAAGTTAAAGCTCCAGAAGAGGGAGTGTGACTCGGTGATGAACCCTTCCCGGCTTCTGACCAGAATGAAAACTGCTAGACATGAAAGACGACGATCAAATCGGATCCACCGCCATGACTGCCTGGACAAACCTCACTCCTTCCTCATACGTGCCACCAAAAGGAGAACTCCGAGCTACAAAATGAGAGATGGATTGGTCTGATCAGAGATCAGTCTAACAAACCAGATCAAAGTAGAAGCACGACCCATCCTTCTTGACAGCATAACCTTGTCGCGAAAACTGATGTTTTGACAAGCTCAACACGAAGACTGATGTTTTGCGCCTACCAGGCTCCCAAGCAGCAGAAGCCCGACATCAATTCCCACCATCTCCATCCTCTCTCTCTCTCTCTTTGCTCGGACAAAGAAGAAGACATTGCAACCAATCAGGACAAAGAACTTGGAAGAAAGAAGGTTTTTTGAAGATGGACAGATTTCAACATAGGGCTCCACCCTACTTATAGATGGAGTCAAAACATCCCCAATTCAAATCTCCGACAAATTTGGTCCACATCCCAAGATTATCGATCAACCAATCTGCAGAATATCAACTACCTCTGCCACACGATCTCAGTCATAATGACGTCAGGATTCGAAAAGGCACATCAAAGATTTCGTATCAATCCAATTAATTGACACGTCAGTTGTCATCCAACCACGCGATCTTCAGTCTACTTCTAGAGATTCGTAATAATGAACCAGATTCTCATTTGCATAGACTTCCAAAAGAACTCAAAAGTATTTTAAAGTTCCTATCAACTTCGCTCTTCTGATTCCTCTCCTACGACTCCGGCAATCGAAAGAGCGGGGGCATCAGTAGTGGTCAGATATTGACCCTCATCAAAATCATAACACGGGTCCCACCACATCAGATCATCTCAAGCGAGCAATAAACTCGACATACCAGCTGGCCCACTGCGGGCCCAAGGAGAAAGCCTCGGACTTTGCCCGAGTCCACACTCGACCCAATGTCCCTCTCTGATATCCGCAACTGCCAGGTCTCTCTCCGACCCGAGGTCCCTCTCCGACATCCGCAACTGTCAGGTCCCTCTCCAACTCGAGATCCCTCTTCAACATCTGCAACTGCCAGGTCCCTCTCCGACCACATCAATTCGGGATCATTCACCCAGATATTCAACTCGGACGGAACCATCCCACTAGTCGAAATCTCCGATTCCCACAACAAAGGCCTTCCATGGACTCCCGCCTCCACGTTGGATACAACTCAGCGCATGATTCTCCGATTCACGGAGTCAGTTATGCCATCAGATTATCCGCATGTTCTAAATGTCTTAGCCCCCTATTTCAGTGGGGGCAATTGCGGATAGTGGCAGATATCTCTCACATCAAACCTAACAATTAAGCATTTTTATCTCATCAGTTGTGAAGAAATCGCAACTTACAAATCTACGGTTTCACCGATCCAAAATATCGGCATCCTCAATCGCAACACTACATAGTATTTATGCACCTGAATATTCATCGAGAAAGATCACATCCAAGAAGTCAAAAACACAAGAATATTCTGTAAAATTCATTGTAACCTTGAGACCAAAGTGAATTCTCTCCCTCCTTCCCGTGTTTTTTCCCAATTTGTGTTTCCACGTAAAAATCATGTCTCTATCTGCTTGTTGTGCTGAAATCTTCAATTATCATATGAAAATTGATAGACTCGTTTGTTTGTTGTATGAGGTCGACTGTCTGATCAATTGTGTTAGAAAATCTCAACCATAGTGAGAAATGAATTATGATTACGAATAAACTAAAAAGATATGTTTGCAAACGTAATCCTCCTTTCAAGAAATAATAATCCTGCACAATACGCAGAACTTACCAAATTATTATCAATAAATAATATTGGCATATCATTTGAGAGAGGGGGGAGAGAGCCATAAACAGAGAGAAAAAGGAAACTTTGAGAGAGGGAGAGTCTGAGAGAGAGAGTAGAGAGTGCAGAGGTTATTTGGTTTGTGAGAAATGGGTCTAATCAGTTTTGAACCACTTAGAACTTAGCTGAAATACTACCAACAACCCAGTCAAGGTTATATGGTTTGTAAGCAATGAAGGAAATTTGTAATCAGGAAAAAGGCACATTATTACACATCCATCAAAGCAATTCAGTGTGTGTGTTTTAGAGAGAGAGAACAGAGGTGGCTGGCGATGGCGAGCGCTAGTGCCGCTCGTCACTACCGCCAGAGAGAAGAGGAAAGGGGAGGCTTGTTTCTATTAAAAAAATAAAATCTAAGGACTGCTCTCTCCAGCAGAGAGAGTGAGAGATGGAGAGGGGGGAGGTTGTCGCCTTGAAAGAGAGAGAGACCCTTATTGAGTTTGATCGTTGCTGCTTGTCGCCGTAGCCGATACAAACCCTAGATGTCGGTGAGACTGAGAGAGAGAGAGAGAGGTTGGGTGAGAATTCTGAGTATTAGTTATAGGTAATACTTAATAATTACTAAATTAGTATATATAATATATAATATGTTATATATTTATATTAACACTAAATATGCAGATATTTGTGTTGACCTAAAGGCCCATCGCTCTAGCTTTGATGATGATTAACTCATATAGTTATAGTACTAATGATCTTGTGCTTATTTAGTTTTAGATATTTGATCAAGATCTTACTAGGTGTTTAGCTTCACAAAAGATTTGAAGTCAAGTTTTGAAGCTAACATGTGTTGATTCAAAAGCTCGCGCATCACGGTTTCATCAAGTACTCTAGCTCATTGGATCAAGGTTTGGACCAAGTCAAGAAGGAGAAGAAGATTTTCAGGAGACTTGTGTCGTGTTAAGTGTTAAGATTTGTTTTTAGATAAAATGTAAAGGATAGATTAGTTGTTGGATTGCTCAAGTTCATACACACACACAATTTATTTGTGTTTTCACAAAATAGTTTTAAGTTTTGGATTTATCAAAACCTATTTTAGAGCTTATTATCAAAAACATAGATATTTTATCTCATATGTGTAGTGGATCATATCCATACACACTAAACTTCAAAAGTATTTAAAATATCTTGTTTTTATATTTGGAGAAGTTTTGAAAAAATCGTTTTTTAATTTGGAGATTGTTTTTGAAAAATACGGTTTTTGTTTAAGGCCAAAATTTCTATATCACAAAAATGGTTCAAAATGTTTACAATATGTGTTGAATTTTAATCACACATATTTGTACTTCAAAGTATTTCAAAGAACTCATTTTTGTAGATTTTATGTGTTTTTATGAGATTTTATTGAAGTTAAAAAGACCAAGTTTTAATCCCAAAATATTTCAGACCTGGCCTTCTGCCGATCGACCGGGTCGATCGATGTGCACAAAACATGCACGGCCAACTGGCTAGTGGGCCGGTCGGCCGTCCACAGAGCTCTGCTCTCTGAATCTGGCCCCGGTCGATCGTAGGTCTAAGCCTAGGCACGGTCGACCGGGCGGTCGACCGGAAGGCTGCAACGGTCAGATTTTTGATCGTTGGCCGGTCGACGGACAACAGAGTTTTCTGCTGACTTTGACCCCAACGGCTATATTTTTTAGGGCTATAATTGGGGCTGTTTTGGGCTGTTTTATATGAGATTTTAAGTGGGTTTTCAAGCTAATTTTTCCTATCTCTCTAAGAGGTTTTCTCCATTTGTTTTAGAGCTAATTCTTCCATATCAAAAGAAGAGTTTTCAAGAGTGTTTTCAAAAGTGATTTCTTGAGTTTTTCACCACATCTCTATCCTAGTTTTTCTCACACATACTTGAGCTATCCATTACTATATCAATCCACTAGGGATCTTTGTTTGTTGTGAGTGTTTTTAGGTGATCAAAGTTTTGAGATCATTAAAGTGTTCATCTTGTATTTGAGGAGACGAACTTACGGGTTCGTGTTGTTTTGAGTTCTTGTGGGAGCTCGGTGTAGAGGTGCGGCCTCGGCAAGCTAGTGTGCTTGCGTGTGTTGTTCTTGCGGGAATAAGAGAGGGACTAGTGAGTCCAAGAGTTCTAGTGTGAACTCCTTGTAGGTGTTGCGGCACCGAGTGATCCGGTGGGATCGTTTTTAGTGAAAATCTTTCATAGTGTTAAAGGCGGAGACATAGAGCAAGGGTGCTCGAACCTCGAAACAAATCTCCCGTGTTTGCGATTGCTCTCTCTATCTCTCAGTTGTGTTATATATCTTGCATTCTTACATTGCTTTCATCTTTATATGCTTGATATATCTTGTACTCTAATTGTTATATGCTTGGGATTGTGTGCTCACACTTGTGTTCAACCAAGAGAGCCATAGTGGCACTTAACTCTTAATCTAGAGGAATCTTGAGGAGATAGTCCAGAGCCCTTCACCGGGAATTCAGCTACACTCTTGTGTTACATTTGGTGTGTTTAGCTTAATAGTTTAGTTTGCTTAAATAGTTTTTAATTCCGCATTATTCATCATTAGATTAGCTAGTCACCTATTCACCCCCTTTCTTGTTAGAGAATTATGAGCTGCTTGTGTTGTAGTAGTAGAGGGGAGATATATAATGGGTAGTTAGAGAGATTTATGGGGATTAGTTGAGGAAAGATAGGGCTATTTGGCAGGTTATATAGATAAGGCCATTATGGGAATAATTTCAAATTAAGAAGGGATAATACTGGGGCATTTTAAGAATAGTTAACTACAATGTAGCATCACCTCAATTTCATACTTCACACATGATTTAATCCCAAATTGTACCTCCACCATATTAATTCGTGTAGGTGGTCAGGACAAAATGACATAGGTTGATTTGATTTTGGCTCAAATTTAAATGCACTCATCTGCAAGCTTCAAGTCCAACTCCCTTCACCTAACACGTTGGATTTTGTAGTGAACCCAACTTATTCCTAGAAAGTGGAATGATTTAAATTTTCTCATGGCATGAACTCAGTGAGCACACATTCCACAAAATTGTTTGTCCACTCAATCCAACTCTATTAGGTTTGATTTGCTTGGATTTGATCTTCATAGCTTACATCACTATAGCTTAGCTTCTCATGAACTCTATATGTTTTCGAAGGTACACAACAGACTTGTCGGTTCTTCATGCAATGACAAATTACAGAACTTCATTTATTTTCAAAAAATCACAGGAGTGAAAATCAGCTTAACTCAAAAAAGCAAGATCTCTAAGAACAAGGTGTCACTAAATGATGGAGAAAAGAAAATGTTGACAGTCCATTTGAAAGAAGCGTGGTCTAAAATCAAATGTCGTCAAAGAAAACAAAAATTACAACATCAAGTGAAATATAACCATAGGTTCATAACTTCACATTAATATAACTACAAACCTGCTCTGCCTCGAACTTGAATGCCATCTACTTGCTGACTCGCTACATGAACCTTGAGAAGAAATTAATTCATCAGCTTGGCTTATGTTACTCCAGTACGGAACTGTAAACATAAATGATGTGACGTCAAGCATTCATGTTAAGTACACAAGTAGCAATGTAGATAAGCTGTACAAACATCTGCATCGACCAGATCAAAAATACAAGGTGGACTGGATGAGAAGTACTTGATATGTCCTGACCTTCTACTCCTGCCGGATTAATTGTTCTGTTAGAAAAACTCATATGTTTCCTCTCCTGAATTCTCTCTTCTTCATCTCGAAGCTCTTGTCTTCGCATCCTTATTTGTGCCTCTATAACCTTCTGTTCCTCCTACACATACAAAGGCACCCTTTATGAATTATGAAGCATTAACAACCGTACATCCTTTTCAGTTTTCACCACCCAAAAGAACAGCAAGGTATATTTAGCCCTGCAAAACTCACAACTTGCTCCACGCGCTTCTCTTCCTTTGTTCTCACACCGCGATATTCTACCACATAGTTAGCAGTTTTGCAGAAGGGACATCTTATTTTGTTAAGTAAAACACTCCAAAGCTGGATCCCATAACCATAAATTACAAACAACCCCCTTAAAGATTTCCTGGAAATATTTTAACCCCAGTAACTGTTAACTTTAAGCACTTTACTCCCGTCCACTCTTAGACCCATCCACTCTTAGACCCATCAACCCCATAAATCTGAAGATTGCCACTTCAGTTCACCAAATAATTCAAATTCATCGCAGTGGGAATATTCTAACTGTGCGACATATCTGGAAACAAATATGGAAAGATAGTTGCAGGTAAGGGTTCAATCACAGTGAACCTAAGCTTTTTAGTTGGTAAACCAATGTGTCAGCTTAATATACGGTAAAACTTATACGTGTAGATGGTTAAGAAAATTTTAAGCAGGAGATTTATCAAGTGAAAAACAAAGATTCATTATGATCAAATCTAGATCTTCTATGCGTAAACATATGTTCAAATATGCATGCTTACACATATTTACCAACTAAAATCAAAGGTTAACTCATAGTGAACCATATTTTAACTATTTACCTACATAAATTTTCCATGAAGCTAAATAGACTCATAGATTTATTATATGGAAAAAAAATGAACGTTCGCTACAATAAAATACCTTTAACTATACATGTAACACATCAGTTTTAGTTACGTTCAGAATTAGCGCATCAAATCAAGACCCACATTTGAATTGTAAAAAGTTGACTTTGCTCACATTAACAATTCTGTTACCAATGAGACAAAAATGCATTTAATGATTCACAATTGTCAGGGTTGAACGCCCAAAGGTAAAGGGTGCCAGTTAAAGTGCTCAAGTGTAGTGATCAAATTTATGACCCCCTGCAGGATTGCGACTCAAAGCGGTTACAACCACTAAGCATGTGGGGCTATAAATGCGGATCTGGATTTTCATTCTCGCCTGCCAGCATGACCCCGACAATCACGCGTCATTTAAACCAATTGCCGCTGGGCATTACACAGTTACGATCATGGACATATTCAGAAGCGGAAACCTCGAGGGTCATGACTCAACTCGCTATCACTTAGTTATAAAAATCAATCTCTTCTTTCTTAGCAAGAGATCGAACCCTACTGAATTGAATCTGTAACAGAGTGCTGAGAACTCCTTATAATCTCTTTGATTTAGTGGAATCTCTCTCTTTGCATCATGATTTTTTTTCTCTGCAGGTTTTCCACGTAAATTCGTTGGTGCTTGCGTTACTTCATTTTCTCTCTGACAAATTGACTGTACATAATTCCCCCGAGGAATTTAACTCTACATTTTGGTGCTTTCATTGAGATCTCTGAGTCAATACTGAAAGTTCTCTCATCCTCAAACCCTTCTCAAAAAGCCTCGTCAACATCAGATATGGCTGCTACCAAGAAAAAGGCCTCCCAGGCCACTACCGCTGCTACTGGCAAAGGCAAATTAGTGACTGTTGGGGCCACGAGGGCCGTCCACCCTCCTTCCTGTCCAGACGTTCACATCGAGGACGTCGGCGAAGAGCAACCTTCCCGACCTACCACGTCCGACAACCAACCCGAGACACGGCTCCCCGCCGAAGGTCAACTCCTCCAAATACTTGCCAGCCTCCAGAAACAATTGGATGAGTAGAGCGCGAAGGCGATTCATGAATGTGAGCAGGCTGCCCTGGAGAGAGACGCGGCAACGCACTTCCAGAATCAGCTCCTCACCCAGATTGAGATCCTTCATGGAGTGCAGCCCTCTGGGTGCCTCGTGGGGAGGATTCCCAAGCTCCTCTGTCTGCAGGAACCGCTCGCATTGAGAGTAAATAGAAGCGCAACAGGTCTCTCTCCCCGAGTGGCAGTCAACGCTCCAAGAACTCCAGGTAGCCTAAAGTCCTGACGACTCCCCGAGTGGAGGACATAGAAGAGATCGTTCGAAAGCAGGTCGAGAAGGCCAGTCACCTTCAGAAGGAGACAAAACTGTAACACCCGTTCCCGGAATACGTGTTTAGATACGTGTTCTGATTTTTTAATAGTATTTTTTTATTTATCTTCCAGTATTTGTTTTCATTATGGTTAATTGCGTTATTGCTTGGTTTCAGATCTGGATTCTCAGGCTTAGGTCAACCCTAGTCTGGACCGAGGACCTGATCCCATTATACTGATCGATTTGATCTTTCTAGTAGTCAGATTTGACTTGATTTTAGTTTCAAATATTGTTTTCAATATTTTAAAATTTTCATGATTTTTCAGAATTTTTTTGAATTATTTTAATAAAATCTAACAAAATAGGGATTGATCTGTACCACCGATTGATTCTCGAATTTTTAAATTTCAAATAGAGTCAAATTTCTAGAAACCGTTTTCACATTATTTCTTAGAATAATATTTACTATCTTAATACATTTTTTAAAATTTTTCTAAAATTATCAAAATCTGACTAGATTCGGTGGCGACTAATATCGATAATTGATTTCAGAATTTTTAATTTGAAAATGGGATTGAATTTCTTGAATCCGATTTCACCATGATTCTCAGTATAATATTCTTTATTTTTAAGAATTTTTGAGAATCTTTCTGAGATACTTAATTTTCGAGCGTTTCCGGTATTTTTCCAAAAAAATTTCGCATCCCCTACTGAACCCGGGGATTCCACCATTCAAATTATTTCTTCTTTTTCTTCCAATTCTTTTTTCCCTTTTTCCCTTTTCTTTTCCTTTTCCGTCATTCCTTTTCTTTCCAACAACTTTCAAACACTTCTACATTCATCTGAAACATTCTACATTATTCCATCCAAAATATCTCCTCCAAAATAACCCAATTTACTCATCACCCCTCTCTCATCACCAAAACCGGCCAACACTCTCTCTCCCCTATCCATTTCACAAAAAACCCTAATTTCCCCTTCTCCTTTTTCTTTAACTCCAAACTCTAAAAAACCTCCATTTCCTTCTCCTTTAACCTTCATCAAAAATCCTAACTACCACTTCCTCCTTCAAATCCACAACCTCCATCTCCTCCCACTTCACCATAACATCAAAACTCCACCATTCAAAACAATCTCCATCTCTATCTCCAAAAACAACCACCACCAACAAACCCTCTACAAAATCCACCACCACTCCCCTTCTCCTAGGCCGACTACTACCCCAAGCTTGGGGCCGGCCACCTCCTCTCCGGCGACATCTCTGGCGACAACTTCACCATCAACTCCAACATCAATTCAACCACCATCACAACTCCTCCTTCACCGCCACCTCCTTTACTTCTCTCTCTATCACCACCATCTTCACTCTTACCATCATACCACCATCCTCATCACCACCACTTCAACCTCCAACATCACCATCACCACTTCTTTTACTTTCCTTTTCCTTCTCCTTCAAAATCCAACTCCACCAAAAACTATAACCACCAACACCATCACCCTCTCCTACACTTCTTCTCTCCTCCTCTAGGCCGGCCACCACCTCAGCCACCCCCTAGTGGTCGGCGCCACTCCTAGGGCCGCCGGCCTCCAAGGAGGCCAAGCCTTCATCTCACCTCTTCCTCTCGCTTAGTAGTTTTCCTCGCCCGAGTGTCCGCGCGCGTAGCATCCCGGAGTTCCCGTCGTTTTCCTCAAGATCTGTGTTTTAGGTGAGAGTTTTTCCTCGCATCGTCGAGCTTGTACTGTATTTGGGTTTATGATGTATTTGTGTATGTGTTCCTGTGTAATTGTACGGGTTGTATGTGTATACCGGTGTCATGTGATGTATCATGTGTTGCAATACTTATAATAGTGTAAACGATATGATATTTGTGCATGTGTTGGTACTAACCATGCAGGTACCCTCATATAGCCTTCAGGGCTTCCGCCCACTCCCGGGATGGCTACCCAATAGATTTTAGGCCTTGCACCCTTATGGGTTTCGTGGTAGCTACCGGGAGCGCGCTTAAACCCCGGGCTTACTTCAGCCCTTCGGGCTTACAAACAGCATTCAAGCTTCACACACTATATGAATGGTCTAGTTATTACAAGTTTATATGCATAATTGTGTGGTACTAACATTCCTGCAGGTACGTACTCGGCCTTTTGGCCCTTCAGCCCTTATGGGCTTTCACCCACTTCCTCGAAAAAGGAGTGTGTTCAGACCATTAGGTCTTTTAGCTCCGCCTGGTAAGCGAGCCTAGCGCACAGCGCTTTATCGCTAACTCTGTCCGAGCGTAATTACGCCGTGAGTACAGCTTCATCACGGGTGATGCGGAGCGGTTTGCAACCACCACACACGTGTGTTAGCCATACAGCGAGCGATAATCACGCCGAACGTGATGGCGTCTAGTGCTGTACGTTAGTTTCGCTCCAGCCTTACTTAAACTTTGCTTGATTGTGCTTGACTGTCACTTGACATGTTCTCTTTTACTGTACTTTCACCTAACATTTGCCTGATTGACCCAATACCTGACCCCTGCCTGTAACACTCGACATATGTATACCTGACACCTGACATGCTACTACTTGACACCTGCCCCTATTATGATTTATCACCTGCCACCTGTCATGTTAACATTTGACCTGTGATTATCACATTTACGGGAATTATGTACATGTTATCCTGTATTATATTCCTAGTACTCATGTAATCTTGTACTCCTGAATTTCTAAACCTGTCATGCTCCTGCTATTCCCGTAAATTGATAATTACATAATAAATTATAAACAAGACAACTTGCATCGGGTTTGTGGGAAACTAATGGGTCCCGAATAGTTTCATGTTTATGGTGGTCATATCGTTCACGCATGGTCACATTCTTGAGGGATCACCTGGCGGCCACCAGGAATTCTGTGGGGCATACTGGCACCCATGCCCCTCCTGTTTATTCCTGCCGGGTATGCACAAGCTCTAAGCTTATTTTTACGGTATTTGTGATACCCTACTCCAATTTGGGCATACAATAAGTCCCGATACTTAGCGGTACATTCCGGCTCAGCACCGGATACTCCATGGTCGTTATCTCGGGCAAGTAAGGGACCCATTCTAAACATGGTTCGTCGAACTCCATCAGTTTCCAAATAACTTGCTATATAAGTTGTAAGTGAAAGTATGTGGAATGGGACACATACTAAAACCTAAAACTTAGACGGCCTCAATTATAATAAGATGCTAATATACAATTTGTTATGCTGTTTTGCAACTCGAATTGTATACGCTCGGATTACGGTAACATGGGATAAAGGTATATAGATGAGGGTTTCCTTTCTTGGAGTATTCCTTCGACGTAATAGTCTCATGGAGTCGTGACCTAAGCTTGTATGATTGGTTTTGCTCGTATTTGATTTTATCAGTTTTATTGATTTTATGTTAGTTTAGAAGATAACTGGTGTTACTTCATCTGCTTTAGTTACTGCTTCCTTGCCTACTCTTGTATGCTTATGCTCACGACACAGTTTTTAATGCATGCTTATGATTCAAAATTATCGATACACGTGTGCTTGTCCTTGCACGCCACTTGGCACTCATCTTACCACTCGTTGGGTAGCTTTCTGACTCCCCTGGACCTTCATGTCCAGATCTCGGAGCTTGAACATACGTGGATCTTTCTGCTGAGGATCAAGCTTGCTTTGCGGAGCAGGCAGACCAGCTGTAGCTTCAATCCCCTCTTTTGCCTCCCCCTGGTTGGCTCGTGGCATCTCCTTGTAGCTCGCGTGCGAACTTTTGTAATGTTCGTATTGTAAATTCTACTTTTATATTTTCTGGTGATGTAATATTACTGTAATATTATATCACACACTGTGATAACTATGTATTTGTACTGTTGTATTGGAATGTATATTACTTTCGTACTTTCGCACTTTGATTCTTTCTTGTACTTATGCTTAACGTATATATGTGAGGGTATTTCCGACCTACGTATATACGTCACAGTAACGTCTCCGTACCTAACGACGCGGGGAGTTACAGGGTGGTATCAGAGCCTATGCTCTCACTCCTTTAGTACGTCCAGATGGCAAATTAATGGAGGATTAATTTGCAACTGGGGGTGTATAAGTCATGTCTGTATGTTCCAATCGGAAGTGCGATGTTATCTATTTCTTCCTTTCGATCCATTTCTTGAATCCTGAGACCCTTCTATCTTTTTCCTTCCAGCTTCTTCCTGTTACCCCTTCAATCTACTCAGATATGGAACGACGGGGAACGCGTAATGGTCCCAGCTGAAAGAATGATGGTATGATGAGGATGCTTCAAGGAATGATACAGAGTCAACTGCAGCAGACAAGCTTCTACGTCAAGGACTGTTGGTTGCACCCCAAGAGCAGAAGCCATGCAACGTGTCGAATTTCAGGAGATTACAGTCGGCGATCTTTTAAGACATAGAGAAGCCCCTGGATATAGAACAGTGGGCGGTAAACATGATAGATCTTTTGAAAGCAGCCTGAGTCCTTGATGAAAACCAGGTGAAAGTGACCAAGATACAGTTGAAGGATGTGACCAGAACATGGTGGTTGGTGGAAAAAGCGACACTGGAGAAACCCATCACCTGGGATCAGTTCTCGAAGAGTTTCTATGAGAGATTCTTTCCCACAACAGCTCAGAAGGAAATGGAGAACAATTTATCCGGCTACAACAGCAGCACCGGTCTGTGGATGAATATGCTGCTGAATTCTTTGAGGCTCAGCAGGTTTGCACCCTACATGGTGACAGATGAAGAGAAACGGGCTAGCAGATTTCAGCAAGGGCTAAAGATGGACATCCAAATGTTTCTTATTCCTCAACAGCTGAAGACGTATTCTCAGGTTCTCTCCATTGCCCGTGAAGTAGAACGAGGACTGGAGAAGAAAAGCAAGAACTAGGTACAGAACAAGCCAGTAAAGAGACCAATTCAGTTGATGAATGAAGAAGACTCAGCCAGACCCACCAACAGTCCGATAGTCAAGCAACCATTCCGACCTCCACTTTAGCAGACGATATGCGGGTACTGCCTGAAGTTCAGACACATCCAACGCAATTGCTGAAAGGCTAATGGGCTATGTTTGGTAAGTGGATCCGGCAATCACTCGATAGGTGATTGTCCGTTCAAGAGGACCTATCCAACACCACCAACATTTCTAGCATGAGCAACATCCTCAGCACTTTCAGCCCCACCACTGAGAAGGATGCCAGAGCCCGTTGGTAGAAGAGCTCCATTCCCGCCCCAGCAGGATGATCAGTCACAGAGGGGGACAATAGCTGGAAGAGGCCAAGTCTACAATTTGTCAGCAGGTGAAGCTGAGCCGTCAGATTAAGTAGTACAGAATGTAGAGCCCAATACCCGGAACAGGAACCTTGAGGATGTCACAGTGACTGCTACCCCCAATCTTTTGCGTCCTGAGTTGGTAATCGTTCTTATCTTTTCCACTTCATCATATTATCATTATTGACCCTAGTCCCTCCTGTGGTCACATCCTTCCTTGTAGAAATTTTGAGGACGAAATTTTTGCTAAGTGGGTATAATGTAATACCTCGTTCTCGGAATACGTACTTAGATACGTGTTCTAATTTTTCAATCATATTTTTTGATTTATCATCCAGTATTATTTTCATTATGACTAATTACGTTATTCACCATTCATATTATTTCTTCTTTTTCATCCAATTCCTTTTTTCCTTTTTCTCTTTTCTTTTCCTTTTTTCTTCCTTTTTCTTCCAACAACTTCCAAACACTTCTACATTCATCTAAAACATTCTACATCCTTCTATCCAAAATATCTCCTCCAAAATATCCCAATTCACTCATCACCCCTCTCCCATCACCAAAACTGGCCAACACTCTCTCTCCCCTCTTCATTTCACAAAAAAAACCCTAATTTCCCCTTCCTTCCCTATTTTCTTTAACTCTAAACTCAAAAGAACCCTCATTTCCTTCTCCTTTAACCTTCCTTTCTCCATCAAAAACCCTAACTACCACTTTCTCCTTCAAATCCACAACAACTACAACTCCCGACCATCATCGTCTTTCTCCTCCATCTCCTCCCACTTCACCATAACCATCAAAACTCCACCATCCAAAACAATTTCCATCTCCATCTCCAAAAACAACCACCACCAACAAACCCTCTACAAAACCCACCACCACTCCTCTCCTCCTAGGCCGGCTACTACCCCAAGCTCGGGGCCGGCTACCTCCTCTCCGTCACCATCTCCGGCGACAACTTCACCATCAACTCCAACATCAATTCCGCCACCATCACAACTCCTTCACCACCACCTCATTTACTTCTCTCTCCATCACCACCATCTTCACTCTCACCACCATAACACCATCCTCATCACCACCACTTCAACCTCCAACATCACCATCATCACCACCTCCTTTACTTTCTTTTTCCTTCTCCATCAAAATCCAACTCCACCAAAAATTACAACCACCAACACTACCACCCTCTCCTCCTCTAGGCCAGCCACCACCTCGGCCATCCCCTAGTAGTCGGCAGCACTCCTAGGGCCGACGACCTCCAATGAGGCCAAGCCTCCATCTCACCCCTCCCTCTCGCTTAATAGTTTTCCTCGCCAGAGTGTTCGCGGGCGTAGCATCCCGGAGTCCCCGACGTTTACCTCAAGATTTGTATTTTGGGTGAGTGTTTTTTCTCGCATCGTCGAGCTTGTACTGTATTTGGGTTTGTGATGTATTTGTGTATGTGGTCATGTGTAATTGTACCGGGTTGTATGTGTATACCGGTGTCATGTGTTGTATCATGTGTTCAAATACTTGTAATAGTGTAAACGATATGATATTTGTGCACGTGTTGGTACTAACCATGCAGGTACCCTCGTATATCCTTCGGGGCTTCCGCCCACTTCTAGGATGGTTACCTAATAGGTTTTAGGCCTTACACCCTTATGGGTTTCGTGGTATCTACCGGGAGTGCGCTTAGACCCCGGGCTTACTTTAACCCTTCGGGCTTACAAACAACCTTCGGGCTTCACACATTATATGGATGGTCTAGTTATTACCACTTTATATGCATGATTGTATGGTACTAACATTCCTGCAGGTACCTACTCGGTCTTCTGGCCTTTCAGCCCTTATGGGCTTTCACCCACTTCCTCGAAAGAGGAGTGCGTTCAGACCATCAGGTCTTTTAGCTCCACCTGGTAGGCGAGCCAAGCACACAACTTTTTATCGCTAACTCCGTCCGAGCGTAGTTACGCCATGAGTACAGTTTCGTCACAGGTGATGTGGAGCAGTTCGCCGCCACCACACACATGCGTTAGCCGTACCGCGAGCGATAATCAGGCCGAACGTGATAGCGTCTAGTGTTGTACGTTAGTTTCGCTCCAGCCTTGCTTAAGCTTTGCTTGTTTGTGCTTGATTGTCGCTTGACATGTTCTCTTTTACTGTACTTTCACCCAACATTTGCCTGATTCACCCAATACCTGACCCTGCCTGTACCACTCGACATATGTATACCTGACACCTGACAGCCCTATTATGATTTATCACCTGCCACCTGTCATGTTAACACTTGACCTGTGATTATCACATTTACGAAGATCATGTACCTGTTATCTTGTATTATATACAGTGACCTATATTCCTAGTACTCATGTACTCTTGTAGTACTGAAATCCTGAAGCTATCTTGCTCATGCTATTCCCGTAAATTGATAATTACATAATAAATTATAAATAAGACAACTTGCACCAGGTTTCAGGGAAACTGATGGGTCCCGAATAGTTTCATGTTTATGGTGGTCATATCGTGTCACGCGTGGTCACATTCTTGAGGGATCACCTGGCGGCCATCAAGAATTCCGTAGGGTGTACTAGCACCCCTACCCCTCCTATTTATTCTTATCGGGTATACACAAGCCTTAGGCCTATTTTTACGGTATCTGCGATACCCTACTCCAATTCGGGCATACAATAAGTCCCGGTACCTAGCGGTACGTTCTAGCTCAGCACCAAATACTCCATGTTCGTCATCCCGGACAAGTACGGGACCCATTCTAAACATAGTTCGTCGAACTCCATCAGTTTCCAAATAACTGGCTTTATAAGTTGTAAGTGAAAGTATGTGAAATGGGACACATACTAAAACCTACAACTTAGACGGCCCCAATTATAATAAGATACTAATATTCAATTTGTTGTATTGTTTTGCAAATCGGGTTGTATACGCTCGAATAACGGTAACATGGGATAAAGGATACAATGAGGGTCTCCTTATTTGAATTATTCCTTCGACGTAATACTCTCATGGAGCCGTGACCTAAGCTTGTATGATTGGTTTTGCTTGTATTTGGTTTTATCAGTTTTATCGATTTTATGTTAGTTTAGGAAATGACTGGTGTTGCTTCATCTGCTTTACTTACCGCCTCCTTGCCTGCTCTGTATGATTATGCTCATGACACGGTTTTTAATGCATGCTTATGATTCAAAATTATCGATACACGTGTGCTTGTCCCTGCACGCCACTTGGCACTCATCTTATCACTCGTTGGGTAGCTTTCTAACTCCTCTGGACCTTCATGTCCAAATCTCGTAACTTGGACAGACGTGAATCCTTCTGCTGAGGACCAAGCTTACTTTACGGAGAAGGCAAACCAGCTGTAGCTCCAGTCGCTTCCCCCTAGTTGGCTCGTGGCATCTCCTTGTAGCTCGTGAGTGAACTTTTGTAATGTTTGTATTGTAAATTCTACTTTTATATTTCCTGGTAATGTAATATTACTATAATATTGGATCACACGTGATAAATATATACGTGTACTGTTGTATTGGAATGTATATTACTTTCGTACTTTCGCACTCTGATTCTTACATGTACTGATACTTAGCGTATATATATATATATATATATATATATATGAAGGTATTTCCGACTTACGTATATATGTCGCAGTAACGTCTTTGTACCCGACGGGGCGGGGCGTTACAGAAACCTTACAGGTTAAACATTCTCAACTCTCAACTCTCCGAGAAGATCACCTCTCACCACTTCTCGAGGAAGTTCGTAATGCCAAGCTTTGAATGCTACTCAGGAGCAACTGACCCCATCCAGCATCTCGCTAGTACCAAGATAAGATGGTGGTTTACTCTCACGACGACCTACTTCTGAGTCGTGTATTCCCATCCAGTCTCAAGGGCACCCTCTACGACTGGTTCTATTCACTCTTGAGACAATCTCTTCAGAATTTCAGGAAGGTGAAGCAAGCTTTTTACCACCATTAAGCTTCTCGACGGGAGCTAAAGAAGAATAACGATCACCTCCTTACCATCAAGATGAAGTCGGGGAAAGTCTCAAATAATATGTCAGTTATTT